>JAQGAA010001602.1:0-15074 GCA_034696425.1 Isotoma viridis | reverse complement strand
GCGGGGGCGCGGGGTCAATTAAGCGCAACATGGGGGCTTATAGGCATGTGGGGTATCATTTGAAAGCTAATTTACTCGCGAGTTCAATGGTACTAATACTTTTGCGCGCAAATACACCCCGGGCGCGCAGGGTCAAGGCGCGCGCGGGTCAATTGGGCGCAACATGGGGGCTTATAGGCATGTGAAAGCTCATTTTTTCACAAGTTTTATAGTGCCAAAATTTCAAAAAAATTTCAAAATTTCAAAAAAAATTCAAAATTTCAAAAAAAATTCAAAATTTCAAAAAAATTTCAAAAAAATTTCAAAATTTCGAAAAATTTCAAAATTTCTAAAAATATTTCTAAATTTCAAGAAATTTCAAAAAAATCAAGAAAATTCTAAAAAATCAAGAAATTTAAAAAAAATGAAAAAAAGTTCAAAAACATCAAAAAATGTCAAAAATGTCTAAAAATGTCTAAAGAACTAAAAATTCCAAAAATTCCAAAAATGTCAAAAAAATCAAATAATTTCAAATAATCAAAAAATTTTAAAAACATAAAAAAAAACAAATAATTTTAACATAGCTTTCGCTACTTTTTTACATCCGTGTTTAGTTGGTTTATTTTTACCATAATGGAAACAGAGAAAGTGATAAAAGTAATTATTCTATATCTGAGTATGAACCCTGATTTCTCTCCAATGCAATGCAATGGTGATTCACATAATAAAGTCATTTACAAATGATTTAAACAATGCTGGATTTTCTTAGAATAATATTTCCAGGACACAATGAACATTATTGACAAAGACAGATCCACTTCTGCTTTTTTCCTTCGATACTTCAGACAAACTCTAGACCATAGAGAAAGCAATATTATGGAATTATTCGGAGAAGTGGTTTCAGATTAAATGTCAAAGTAGATCTTTACGTCCTCTTACCTCAGGATCACTAAAAGGAAGCGGTAGCATGAAGAAGAAGTGGATTTTTATTTCATCTATACGTTAAATTTCTGTCAGACAGCCGTTATCTTTCCCATGTAGTATAATCTTAACCTTGCATTGCTTTTGCTTTCAGAATATAATCAAAATGTCAAGATGTATAACTGTATTTCTCGTATTTGGTATTAGGATAAAGATGCACTGAAAGTTAATATGGTTCAGAGAGTATCAGCACATTCTAGAGAAAGTGCATTGAGGTAGGACATTGTTTTTAGATATTGACGGTGAAAAAAGAAAGGTAGGAAACATCAGGCACATGTTTAGGAAATAAAAAATTGATACTTTAGAAAAATAACGGATGATGAAAATGAGGAATATAAGGATGCTTATATAGCTTTATAAAAAATGAGTATCAAATATTTTGTATCGATCTATTTCATATAAATAACACCACAGACGCAGTCATTTGTTAATTCCATCAGTTAAACATAAATCCCCACTCCATTTTAAGAATCGTTGTAACAGCTGCTGCTGCATGTCATAAATGTCATTTACTGCAATACTGATAAATGTATCAACTTTTAAATTGTTATTCCACATGCTGCTTTATAATAATACAGGTGGTAATTGGAGTTGGAGCTGAGAGATAGACAAGTTACAAAACTCGATCATTTGTTTAAATCTTGTCTAGAATTTAAGGTAATATGCAAAGCCCATAATTCTAAAACCGGCAAGCTATACGTATTATATTGTACTGTTGTAGGTAATAAACATAAATCCCCACTCCATTTTAAGAATCGTTGTAACAGCTGCTGCTGCATGTCATAAATGTCATTTACTGCAATACTGATAAATGTATCAACTTTTAAATTGTTATTCCACATGCTGCTTTATAATAATACAGGTGGTAATTGGAGTTGGAGCTGAGAGATAGACAAGTTACAAAACTCGATCATTTGTTTAAATCTTGTCTAGAATTTAAGGTAATATGCAAAGCCCATAATTCTAAAACCGGCAAACTATACGTATTATATTGTACTGTTGTAGGTAATAAGGCGAACTATTATTAGCTGTACGTATGAGAATAAGAAGCAATGTAGGGCTAGAGACAAATCGGTGAAAGCTAAATTTTTAATAACTTCAGATACTTTAAAAGTATGGTTCAAACGTCTGAAAGAACCGATCTCGGGGGATCTGGTATATGTGTATTCTAAGAACATAAAAACAGAAAAGCATCTCTTTCAAGCAAATAAATGGATGTCAAGTAACCGGCCGAAAGGAAATACACGCTAAACGAAGTCAAAGAGTTAGCTATAACCTCAAAACCAAATTTTAGCCTAAGGTCTTTTGGAAAAAGGTCTTCACTTGCAATAAAGTAATCTTTAATATTACTGAATTATTACTTTAGACCCACTGAAGTGGACTATTGGCTTCCTCTGTCCTATTCTATACTTACCTCTTGGACACCGGGGGCCTTAAGAGAGATAAAAGGGTCAAATACATCACTACATGCCTATTTTCCAAAAAATCTTGTAATCCGTTCTTGTATACCCAGTGGTCCGTACCATTGGTACTGTTCAAATGCATGTAAGGTGAAGTACAAGTAATACGTGAGGTTCAAGGGTGAATCTCAATGAGAAGGTAAGAAAAGCTCTTGGTTTCCTTCATGAGCTGAATTCTAATAAAATGGAAAGCCAGACATTTGGTAAATGTGCTTAGCCAAAGTATTCCTCATTTTTACACATATTCTAGGAAATTTTATCTTCCATTTTTACAAATTGGAAGGCATCTTTCCGTTACGTCATATACCTGTACACCAAAGGACTTCTGGATGAAAAAAAATGTCGAGGGAAGAATTCTCAGGGCTGTAATAATTGAAGTATATACATCATACATAATACACCAGGTGCATAGAAATATTTGGGGAAGATGCTCTAAATACATAAAGAGTATGAGTAACGATACAAGATGATTGCATAATACCGTGACGGTGAGTAAAAAGGAATTTTAACCATTTTTTTAGAAATTTAATACCAAATGATCTCTTAAATTATTCTTGATGCAAAATGGGAGAATGAATTTTGCATGAATTCTCAACAATCAAGGAGACTGAGTTGTTATTTTCAGAAGATATTTATTAGAAATGCATCCATGCGTTTTTGGTAAAAATCTTTTTTCCTGACAAAAAGTCGACATGGTTAGATTCAATTTTGGAATTAGCGATTTTGAGTAGTACCCAATATCCCCGCATTATTTGTATGTGTTAATTAATTTTTTTTGAAAATTCCGTAATACCTCAATGGAGAACTACTCGTACGCAAGCAACAATTGTTCGCTCTGTTTATTAACGATAGGTAAATAGAAATTGTGGCTCATAATATTGACATCAGAATAAACCCCACCCCAATAATTCATCCCTTTTAGAAATTTGAATAGCAACCTCCATGGCTTCTACTTTCAAGTACGGCAATCAGTCTTGCTTTTATTTAACTTACGTCTTTAAAAATTTTCCATTTGGCCTTGCAGAAGTTGTTAACTAAAACGCGTGCCGTGTTTTTAATAAAAAAATAACTCTTAAAAACTTGTTTTTCATATCATCATACTAAAAGTTCTCTTTGCACCGCCCATCAGCTTTAACTTTTAAAGTTATTTCTCCTATTTTTTATTAATAATTAAATACCACAGAATAGAAAATTTTTATTTTGTAGCTCTATTTTAAATATTCATTAAGTTCTATATATTAAATTATTCTTGATGCAAAATGGGAGAATGAATTTTGCATGAATTCTCAACAATCAAGGAGACTGAGTTGTTATTTTCAGAAGATATTTATTAGAAATGCATCCATGCGTTTTTGGTAAAAATCTTTTTTCCTGACAAAAAGTCGACATGGTTAGATTCAATTTTGGAATTAGCGATTTTGAGTAGTACCCAATATCCCCGCATTATTTGTATGTGTTAATTAATTTTTTTTGAAAATTCCGTAATACCTCAATGGAGAACTACTCGTACGCAAGCAACAATTGTTCGCTCTGTTTATTAACGATAGGTAAATAGAAATTGTGGCTCATAATATTGACATCAGAATAAACCCCACCCCAATAATTCATCCCTTTTAGAAATTTGAATAGCAACCTCCATGGCTTCTACTTTCAAGTACGGCAATCAGTCTTGCTTTTATTTAACTTACGTCTTTAAAAATTTTCCATTTGGCCTTGCAGAAGTTGTTAACTAAAACGCGTGCCGTGTTTTTAATAAAAAAATAACTCTTAAAAACTTGTTTTTCATATCATCATACTAAAAGTTCTCTTTGCACCGCCCATCAGCTTTAACTTTTAAAGTTATTTCTCCTATTTTTTATTAATAATTAAATACCACAGAATAGAAAATTTTTATTTTGTAGCTCTATTTTAAATATTCATTAAGTTCTATATATTATGTCTATTTGTGGAGAGTGGGTTTATAGGAAAATCTCTGGATGCGGTTGATGGCTTAATGCTATGTAGCAAACTTATGATTATTGCAACTACATAATTAATTGCATTTATATGCATAGCTGAATTATTCATTCTATGTAAATTTTAGTGGCTTGAGAATGACGATTGAGCAAATGATGAGATAAAGAGTTTCACCACTCCGAGAAGAATAATGCTAAAAAACAAATAATACAAAAGAATACCTAATCAAATCAAATATTTACAAATCCTAGAGAAGTTCAAACACGAAACACTATCAATCGACACCACAGACAAACCTTAAGGCTTGTCATCATGAACTCAAATAGAAGGCAACTAAACACCGTTTACCACCAACCGTCGACTTTGTCTTTATTATTATTATTTATTTGCATACATTCTAGACGCAACAATATCAAATAACATAGAGCATTATTTTGATTTATTTTGATTTTGCTGTTCTTCATTTATAGTATATAGAGTTACCATCTATAATCCAGAACATTTCATGACCCCAGCCAACGAGCCCACGAGCTAAAAACAAACACAATAAAAGACACGTTAGCCTAATATTTTTGCTCCAGATTTCTCTCCTCACTGTAATAACAATAAAGGTGGATAAACAGCTTAAATGACTTATTTCATAAGCCCAAATAATTAACAAAATGCATCAAATTATGCAGATGATGTCAAACATATTAATTCATTATTTACTATACTATTATTTAATACATTCTTGTGTCACTTGCATTATGTCATATGTACTTATTAACACTAGTTATTACTTTTAGTTTTCTGTTCAAGCATGACAGAACCCTCGAAATCCGCTCTTAAGTGTTAAGGGGCTTAATATTGATTTGTTTTAACTACAACATACAAGTACGATAGAAAAGTCACCAACTTTTGAAAGCCTCGAGTTGTTTCACGTACAACTTAAGTCTCCACTGATCAGAGAAATAAAAGCAATGTTTTGAAAGTTCTAATAGGTTTAGTCTTCAGTGTTTGTCTGTGGTTATACCTATTTATTCTTACACTCTCTTGGGAAACAAGATAAATTTAAAGACAGATAATTCAACACTGGTGTTACTAATTAATTGAAAGTCACTCAACAACCAACTCAACTCTTGGTAAAAGGTACTTCAGTTAAGAGTTAAAACCTATAGACTAAAACTGAACTCAAGTTTTACTCATTTTCTCATAATAAATGAACTCTTCAGAAGCATTTATGATGAAACGCTCTTGTTAAATCCCTTTTGTATCCCACATCCATCTACGATTCTGCTCAAATACATTATTCAGACAAAGCAAAAAGCAGCTCTCTAGTACATCTATATATCTCTTTGATTAGAAAAATAGCCTCTCTGTGATGCTTTATTCTTTGATTTTTCATCAGTATTAATTTAGAAGCTAAAAAGTGCTCTATTTCCAGTTCATTGAATTGTGTAGCATGGTGAATCTGAAATAAAAGCCAGTCCAGATTGCAGTGTTTACTTTAATCTTGATCGTTTCAAATCTTCAACCAAACAATAAGTACATACTTGTAACAAATAGATGCTCCCTTCGTTTAAAGGAGGATAGGAAATCCATGAGTGTTTCTTTTCGCCTAAATAACTTATATGCTATACAATTCTTTACAGAATTGCCCAATAGTCTCGCTAATGGAAAATGGAAAAAGGTTGATCAAACCCATTGGGAACAAAAATCTACATGACACCAGAATCCACAATGAAGAACTAAAGACATATTTTTATAAGGAAGGGATAGATTATAAGGAAATGAATCACATGTGGATATTATACCCGTACTACGACTACAAGTATTCTACAAGAAGTCTCTCTTGAATGGATTTTTTAAGCCACAAACTCTAGCCTGGTTTATATCTGTCAGTCTGGCTGTCATTGATTATGATTAAGCCTTACCACAGTGTCATAGCTGCAAAGTGGTTGTAATCATATTTCGCATCCTTACAAAGGAAACTTGAGGGAAGCTTAATAAGAGTAACAATAGTGCTAATAAGTGCTAAACCACATAGTATATAGTATCAAGAACAATATGTACCTACTCTCTACTGACAAAGCGTACTAATATTAATTATCAAGCAAAGAATGTATACAAAATCTTGAGGCAATGATGCACTTTCACTCAACAGGGCATTTCACAGCTCATGCTGGGTTCTAAGTGAATGAAGAAACATATTCCTAAGCCATGACCCGATCTGAGCTAAAAGACTACCCGGTTGGAACAGATGGATTTGTAATGCTGTGGGATGAGCTGCAATGCACCACTTTTATATCTACTTATCAACATATTCTGTCTTTACCCACTGAAACTTTTAGAATAGTGTGTTTCCTTAGGCTTAAGTTCATAGCAGGTGTAGAAGACAAAACATACACGTACTTTCAGTAAGTAAGTACTAATGGAGTATGTGTGAAAGTGATAGTGTTGACTTGAATGAAACTGGAGTAAGTTTTCAAGTTAGGCAAAAGGAAAAGAACAGGAAACTCAACTCGAATAAGTAGAAGCAGCTTTCCATACTGCTACTACATTGAATTCAACTCACTACTCTGCTACTGATAGCTTGGTCTGTGGCGTGGAATCCGTCGCTTTTCCTAAAACACTAGTACGAATATTGGGGAATAGCAAAACTCCGAGATTTGCCTTGCGATTCGGTCACTTCTCCGTTGGAATTCATTGAGATAGGGTCTTATACTTAAATGCGTGAGTTTACTACTACTACTACTACTACTATTATTATTATTACTACTATCAAAACTCATCCATTACCATAACTTTGACATCTGTCACTAAAGATAACAATTCGGATTTTTTTAATCGGGAATTCTAGTTTCTTAATTAGAATCTAAAGATACTTTTTAGCACTTTTTTGTAGTTTAATACAGCATAAAATCTCAATTTGTTCTCTGAGCTACAGATTTTTTTTTCTTCATTTAATTTTAGAAATTGAGAAAAACTCTTTCCTAAATGACTCACAAGACTTACTTTTCTTAAAACAATTGATAAAACAATAGATTACAATTGACATAAATGTTAAATAAAAAACATACAAATCCCATTGTAAACCTTCGACTACGTTAGTCTCCTACCATAAACAAAGTAAAGATAAACAACCTGTCTATTTTAATTATCCTAAGTAATTGGATAGTCTTCGCCCTTTGCATTTTCGTTCCATTTCGAAACTTTGTTTCTGTCGTCAAGAGATTATTGAATGATTTACACCCGCATTCGTCCAAAAACTTTTGACCGTACGTGTTATAAGCTATACAAGTTTGTAATTTTGTTCTCTATTTTCCCTAAGTCAGTGTTGCATGTTACTCTCTTGCTGTGATCTTCATCAAATCACACTAAAAACTTTATTGTGTTGGACCGTGAGTGCTATACATAGTTTCAGTGTACTTAAAAACTTTCCATGAAGAGAAGACTAGAGAGTCAGGAATTTAATAAAACTATGTTTTTGTATTTCTCTACTCCACTCAACAAAACCACCAGCTTTCTTCTATTCTACTGAATGAAAATAGATTTCGGATGCGGACTGGCTTTGTGGTAACTAAAAGTGGTATGGTATTATTTGTTACCAAAATTAATTCAATTTCAGTCGATAAATTGGCACCAGACGCTTTCTCTTTTGTTATCTCATTTATCATCATCTCGTTAAATCCATATTGATCACATTCTCCCATGCAACTGTCATCTTATTCTTCGTAGACTCTTTTCACTCACAAGAGAATATATACACGATTCAGATTGCATCACTACCCTACTTTCTCAATCCCACATTATACCTCTCTTCAACCACTACTTGGGCAATAAGTAATAGTAACAATTTGAACAAAGGTGAAAAGTGAGTCTTAATTCTATATTCGCCCCCATTTCCCCTTTCTCCAGTTATTCCTCTTGATTTAACAACCAACTTTCTCCGAGCCCGTAGGATCGCTTTATATCACACCACCACCATAATGGAACTCAACTCACACAAGAAGTGGTAAAGTGGTGCGGGCTATAATATAACATCATTCCTTTTCTGCTAAACCAAACAAGACGTTCGCTTTTTCTCACGATCAAGTGTTAAAGTTAAACAGACCTTAATAATACACAGAAAAAGTAAAAAAGTTAGCATGTCTCCTTGATGAAGAACATTGTATGGTGGTTGGCGAACCGGAAATCTCTGTAGTTGCTTTACATCCACTTTTCCTTAGATCGAGGTCAGATTCGAACCAGAAAATCTACGAAGAAACGACTAGAATAATTAAGTGTGTTAAACAGAGAAAAACTATCTAGTCTTATTTTTATACGACTCAGAGTGAAATCAGAACCTAACTTGGTGGTAACTAGATAAAACTACATGGGAAGTTCTACATAAATGCTCACTCACACTACCCTTTTTCCAAACATTTATGTTGAGACTAATCAAGTGTGATATTTGCTTAAGCCAGACTCTGAAACTCTGAAAGAAAATAATATACACATGACACGAGATGGTCATATAGTATTACGGTCAACAGTGACGTGTCTGACATTGTGACTTTTAACCCATTCCTTGGTAAGACTAGTGAATGAATAACATTTGACATCAAACTGCAAGCTAACATATTTCAACGATAAGTCTCAAGTCTCATAAGACCTTAAACAAACTCCAATCTAGTGTGTTGCACATATTGCAGTGGATGATTTGAAGAGAATACCGTTTTTTCTTGTCACTTCTTCCGAGCCTGATGACTTTTTGATGGAAAACCGCACAAAATAACCAAGACAGTATGAAAATTGAGATTCAAGACGAGTTTTCACCAAGTACTTTACAACCCTTTACACAGTCTACAGCTCTTGTTCAACTCTCTAGTATGTCGGATGCTTATATGAACGACTTTTTTGTTGAAGTTCCTAGTAAGTAAAAAAAAAATTGATGATATTTTATTATTATTTCTTCATAATACATTTATAAAATAGTTTCATTACTGATTGCAATAAAATAAAATTTTCGCTTACTAAAGCAAATGAAATAAACCACAAAAATGGGCCTGGGATCTAATTTAAACAATTACTATGTTTCCACTTTAGAGTACTCTGGATTTGATTACTAACAGTTTCATTTTATACTTTGACTAGAAACCCTCCTGCCTTATTATTTTGAAAGATTTTTTTTGCAAAAAACTCAATAAGAGGTTTTGGTTCATGCAGAGTTAGACTCTTTTTGATGTAAAGTATGTCACAAGTGTAGCAATAGCAATAAACTTTGGGGGACAATTTTATAAATCACGAAAGTCGATGTATTCATGTGAGTTAAGTGAAAAATATATGGAAAAGCATTTATTTTGCATATGCATGGTGATATGAATCAAAGCTATTCCCCAAAGCACCATAAACATATTGTTTTTTGACACGTGATATATCACAATTTACATAGGTCAATAATTTACCCTTGCACTTGAAAGCTATTGAAATGTATGTGTGAGTTTGATCATTTCATGCAAAGACTTACAGGTTGAAGTTCTCAAGTGTTAAAGTTCAACAACTGATGATTTAAGTTTTGTATATTGTAGCTCTACTGAATTTCAAAAGACTTTATGAATTTAGCAACTTAAGCCATGACAATTCTAACTGAAACTTAAATAAAAGTACAGACTGATCAAAGTATCAGATCAAGATCAATGCTGCTTTCAAAAAGTTTTAGAAAGGGGCATTTTCCAGAACTGTTGTTGGTAAGTGGCAACACAGACACACTACTCGTTGTTGCCAAAAATAGGAAATTGTTATCCTTGAATTTTTTAAAATTGGCATCCCGCTGTCATATGTCATTCGCAACGATTGAAACTGACCTTAGACTTACTTCGTTTGACAAGAAAAGAAAAGGTCGATCATAAAAGAGCTCACAAACGCTTTTTAAAGTAATTGATTGTGAAAAGTTCTATTCCAACTTCACAAGTGAAAAAATAAAATGACAGCAGTCAAAGATGTTTGAGATATTAATAGTTTTATTTTACTGTATTGTATTGATTTTCCGGTCATTTAGTTTTCACTTCGTTCTGTAAAAGTTTTCCGTCCACATTCAACATTGGAATTTTTTTATTGCAGATGAGACCTTATCAACGTCCGACATCTTGAACAATGGAACATTCAACGACATTGACACTTCTCATTCAAATGACTACATTTTTGATCAAGCAAATATACGAATTATATTCATAACCCTGTACACCATAGTTTTTGCTTCCTGCTTTTTCGGTAAGTCGCTTTTTTGTCTTTTGTAACTTGCATTCATTTTTGGTATGCTAATTGAATTCAGCCTTTAAATAGGTATATTTAAGGATAATTTTGTATGTATAAAAATGAAGCCAATTAAAACTAAGTGAAACACGAATCATAGAAACTGCGACTGTCATATCTTTTCAAAAAATTATACACGTATTAATGTAACAATTTAAATAGATTATCTAGATAATGCTGGCAGCTTATTACTTTAAGTGCATGTCAAAATTAGACAATTGCATACCTATTGTTATTGTGAGGCTTAAGAATTACCTAATATAATCTCATATAATAAAGAAACACATTGGGATAAAATGAAATACTTAATAGTTGGTAGTACGGAACTTTGAGAAAATGAAAGTTTTTACAACAACTCATTTCCATTACAATTATTTCTTTAAAACACTGAAACCTTGAACCTTGCATAAAAATGTACTTATTTTTTACACGAAAGTATTTTGGAAATGTACAGAGAAAACGACATCATAATATCACAAAGGGATTAGCAGACATTTAGTTTAGGGTTGTTTTCTAAAAATAGTTCGAGTGTAGTATAATATGAACACCTGGCTCATGGTAGCGTAAAATTAGGTAATTTCTGATCTAATACTCTGTCTGTAGCCCTTACATGGAATTTAGCATTATAATAAAAGCTTCAGGGATAAGAATCAAAATTCGGAATATTTCACAAAATATTAAAAACAGAGAACACAAAAGTTTCCATGTAAGAATATCTGAAGCTTTGGTATGATACTCATAGCAATTGTGGTGCAATATGCTAAAATGTCATGGATAGAAGTAGTAGTAGTGGATGGGCTCATTATACTTTTAAATGTCACATAATAGCATTCTCTCTCTTTCACTTCTATTTTGTCTCTAACCAGGTCTAGCCTAACCTGTATGTAGTAACCATTAGTATTAAAGACTAGGAGACATCCCTTGCTGTGTCTTAAGACTAAAACCGGAACGGGTGACTGAAATAAGGGTAAGTTAAAGACATCAGGGTTGTTAGGCAATGCGAAAATTGTATAAAAGAGGAACCTGCTTGATTTGAAAACTTTTTCCAGAGTCATTTCAAACTCAGTTTTTATGGCACTCTTCTACAGGGACTGTCGCAAAAAGATAATAATAGCATATAGCAAGTAAAGAGCAAACCACAAAGGAATGGGAAATCGTTGGATGCTGAATCCAGTCTGAATTTGAAGCCTTGATTGAGGTTCAATTCTGTTCATAAAGTTTACAGCTTTAATTGAATGAAGCCGTAAATCAAATGGATAAAGGTTGGATTGGATAAAACATTGGGTTACAAAGACCTTAAAAGACTAATACCACAATCCCTAACCCACCAACTGAATGAGCATGTAGCAGTGGTGGAATTCCGGTCAAAGCATGTAAAATTTGGTTTGTTAGCTAGAAAAATGAGAAAAACTCCGTTGTAAAAAGCCATAGTATGACTACAAGAGCCTGGGGTATTGGCTAAGCCTACTTTCTCAATTAAATGCAACTAAGCGGATCTTCTGGCTCTGAATAAACTCTTCGCTTTCACATTTTTTTATTACAAAGACGTATTAAAATCATGAAAGCGTTCTTTCAAATTTATGATGAGCTTTGTTCTTATATAAGAAACATATAGGAAGTAAACCTACTTCCTTCATAAAGGAAGTAGGTTTACTTCCTTTAGGATAAAAGAGATTTTTCCATTTGAGCTACCACGAGATGTAAATCATGGATGTGAAGAAAACAATGTAAATTTTGAGAATGCTGAGCTTAAATATATTACTTCTTGTAATTAACTAAATACATTCTGTTTGTAAGATCCATTTCTTAGAAATTTAGAATGATGTGCTAACTGAGTTTTAGGGTCTCCAGGACTAACTGCAGATTTCCCACATGGCATATATAACAGCATAATAAGCGAGTTGAGCTTTAAACCTTACAAATGTAATTGTCTTTTCTAATGGCATGATGATGATGACAGAAAACTAAAGTACTGTTGATACATTCTAGTCAAAAGGATATTACAATGTATTCTGTATCCCAAAAACAGTTCCTTTTGCAAAGATTTGGTCTAGTTGTTGTCAAAGTCGAAAACAAATAAGAAGAACAAAGCTCTTTTTTATATTCACGCCTTGGCTTGTTCTAGTGCCAAAATAAGTCGAAGCTTTAAATCTTTAAAACTAGTGCAGTTTATTGATCTTTCTTCATGTAACAAAGTGTGTTATTCTTAACAATAACTGTTTTGTAAGTTAATCTTGGCTTGATTTCAAGTATCGAGGGAAAAAATGTGCATCTAGTGAGTAGTTTTAGTGAAATATCCTTTTGTCAGTAGTAAACATTTCAAAGGTTGAGAAAAGAAATGTTGAAGTGTAGAATAACTTGTGATTTTAATGGTTTTCTTGGTTAAGAGAACACATTAAGATTATAGTTCGGATGATTGAAGTTGTTTTTTTACAGAATGAAAGTGAAGCGAAAGGAAGTTGAACGAAATTGCAAACTAACTTTTACTTGAGATTTCTCAGCTCCGAAGAGTTTAGTTGAGATAGTCAAGGCCTCAATGTGGTACCATGTGCCGTGTTGAAACTGAGGAGAATGGCTTTGATAAAATAATTAAAGAAGCTGCTTTTCGCTCAAATTATCATGTAAAAATGTGACGAATACCAATATTCTTTCTGCGCAGTAGGATCCTGCTTAAAAAGCAGCTACTGCTTTTTGAATTTTTATTTATAATATGTACATTTTTAAAACGCTCACTCATGAGAAAATAGGCAAAAATATTTCATAAATAATTATAGAACGAAATCCTAAGATCCTTAGATTAGCGTAATGAAACTTTAACACTACTGTTCTGCTTTTGACTGTATGGATTGATCAAGATGTAAATGAGTCAAAGTAGTTTTTAAATTAAAAGTATTTGCATCTTTGTGCTCAGAATATATATCTTTGTTTGACTGAACTAATGTACATTGTAAAGATTTATTTGTAAATGAACTTCGGAAATTGTGATAATCACATGGATATAATTATTCCTCCTGAGAATGAAAGTACAAAAATTAATTAATTTGTTCCATTCCTGTATCCTTATATGTTTTTTTAGTTTTATTATTATTTACGTTTTAAAAATAAATCACAACTGATACAACCATTGGTTAGTGCATGACTATTGGTTTTAAACTCGTTTTCTGTCTGGCATAAAAACTGACCACCCTACTTCCTTATTAATTAACTAAATAAAATAACTAATTACATGTTTTACACCACTGGATTTAAAAGGCTATTGATGAAATTCTAATGTTGAAATCAAGTGTAAAATAACTTTCAAAATAATTACGAAGAGGTATGTAGCCCTGTAATATTATATTGAACTTTATTTGAAACTCAAATCGATTATTTCACTAGCCTATTTTATTGATAAAAAATGATCTGTCTTTCAAAGGGTTGGATTTCCAAGAATGCAATCATCGTGTTTGAACTACTTCAAAAGAATTTTGATGATTGAAGAAGATGAAGACTTTTATAATTTACCTATATTTTTTATTTTTTACGTTTCCATCTGCGCTCTAAAAATGAATTCCCTACTACAATATTTATTCTTGGCCGACTTTGAATAGTTTGAAAGCTAATCTGTAAACAGCTTCTTGAAAATTCCAAAATACGTATTTCAATTGTTTACATTCATTCTTTCTAATATTGAATAGCAATCGGGAATGTTCTTCCCAAAAAAAAACAAAAGCATTTTTCATTTTATATTATTCCGTCATGTGTTTCATTATGCTTTATATTTTTTCATTTGTATGTTTTAGCATAAGAAAAATAAAATAATTCCTTGAATTTTGAATTCATAAACATGTTATGAATTGTTTACAATATTGACTAGGGGAACTCTCCCACACATATATACTGTCAAAATTTGGAAAAAATATAAATTTGTACTTTACCTATTTCGTTTTACTGATTACATTGCTGGAAAATCTCTATTTAGGTAGTCAAAATTACCTCTTATTACTTATTATACTCTGAAAAGATCTTTGTAAAAGTTATTTATTTGAAGTCATTTGAAAAGGATGCCCATGGCGAGTGTACAATGTGGTCGTGACCGTTGTATCACAACATCACAAGGATTAATTTAATATAATGTCGTAGACTAAAGGTGAAAGTAAAGCACGATTTGACTTGTTTGGACTATTAAGGCAAAAGAAGTGGTATCACGGACACTGATGAAAAAAAAATTAGAATCGGTCACGTATTCAACTAATTTGTTTAAACGATCTTTGCATTATCAGTTTCCTGAGATTTCTGCTTGGTATATATATGCAACAACTTCTAAACTGGGAAAGAATACTGATATTACAAAACCAATGGTTTTAAAAAAATATTTGTTGTTACATTCACTATCTTGGTTGAAATTGACGTCAGAGAAAGACAGACAAGCTTTAATGCTTT
>JAQGAA010001601.1:0-15077 GCA_034696425.1 Isotoma viridis | reverse complement strand
ATCTCAGTTATTACATTACTCTGTCAATTGGCCAAGTTTACGTTAGAGAATTTTTTATGCCCTTTTCTACTTTGTTAAAACACTCAAGCAAAAGGAAGGAAATGTTTATGATAGACCGGTTGAAATTGGAAGTAGTTGAATGAAATTGGGTCAATGGAATACAACTGTCAGTCAGATGGGACCAATTCCTATCGTATAATTAAAACCATTATCTTATCAAATTACAGGTCCTTCTGGCCACCGGTGTCTGTGGCTCTAATATCGACTATGTAACAGATCTGGCAGCTTTTCTTCGAACAAATGATTTCAAGGATGACCATTTGTTTGAACTGGAAACAATTCTATTGGAAAAACTGAAATTGGAAGATTCTTCCTCATCCTCATCGTCTTCCGATCTTGATATGGATAGTATATGACCTTTTCGGTGTATAAAAAGAATAATTACTCCTATCACTACACTATGTTATGTTTACCAAGCCGTTTTTGTACTGATTGTCTCTATGAATATTTCGAAATTGCTAAATGTACTATATATTTTCTGCAAGGTTACTGGGTACCACCGATTAAAAAGTATGCGAAAGCAACATTTTGGTTTTTAAATGCAGGTCTTGAGTAAAGAGTTATTCATTGCAAATTACATCGGATCATAACTTGATGATGAGTAATGAGCTGACAGTTCTTCCTTATCGCTTTTAGATATGATTTATTTGAGTTTAAATGACGTTCATAGAAATCATACACTATTCCAGAATTAACTTTATAATTTGTGATATCTTGTCTTTCACAAAACAAGTTTACATTACATTGGACATGTGTGCGTACAACTTTTTTGTAGACTACCTACTTCATACTATTATTAACGAATATTGTAATTGTACAGAAAATGCATTTTTGATAACAAAAATCAGAAAATGGATACAAAGATTTTTTACATCGTAAACACAGAAAAATTTAATAACACGAAATTCTGCTGTTCAGTTCTGGAGTACATGAATTTACAAACATCTTTTTATGTCTACTTATTATAGATTTAGATAACACACCCAAATTTCCAACTAACTCTAAATTATTATAATTACATTCCGTTTGAGGGCTAAAAGTTGAATAGCAGAGGGCCATAGTGAAGATTAATTCCTTATGACGAATGAATCAACCAAACTTGTTTCTTAAAAAAATTAAAATTTGAAAATGTTCGTTTTATGAAAGAAAAATCTATCAATACTAAATAGGTTAGTCACATTCATTGTATTAGGTTTCTCTCAGCTTTCTTTCATAGCCCTAGAGTATAACGAAATGATTTCAGAAAAACTTAAGCTCCAATACAAAGATTAAAAGGCTCACACAAAAGCAAATTAATAAAATATAAAAACAAGAAGCCAGTTTTGAAGATTGTTTCAAACTCAAGGGTCGTACAGTTTCCCCTGTAGAGTAAAAATCTTCGGTAAGATTCAAAGAAAGGTCCTTCATTCGAAAAGCCGTTCTTTTGGCTCGATTGTACCACTCCTTCCAAAAAGCAAGAATCCCAGCACTACCTAATGACTTTAATACTTGCAAAGGATAATTAAACATCATGTTTTCAAACTGCCAACCCACAATTAAATGCTTAAGTAGCTGTTTCCCAATTGTGAACTTAGGTCCACCCCGTTCAAAATACTTCTTAGACATTTGATAAGCATTCTTTATGTTATCATGTAAGTCAACGTATGCAATATGGTGACAATTATTTTCGGTAATTCTTTTCCATAATGAATCATTTCCAAGCTCATTCCAGTTGGTTGATTTGGAAAAAACTACCTTAGCCTTCGAAGAATTTTTCAAGCTAAGCATTTGAAATACTTGTAATTGAATCGCATTTGAAGTTTCAATAGTGTAAACATTAAATTCGGCAATATCTTCAAATGTAGTCAAATTAGAAACTTTTACAGAAGGTAAAATTATTTCAGAGGTAAATCGAGCTAAGTAAATATTGACGATTACGAGCGCAAGTGGCAGCATTATTACACTACTTATAATTCGAAATCCTGAATTTATTAATCTAATGCGAGCTACTATAGGTGGAACAGATGGTTGTGCTAAGAAACTTGCAATTACATAAGAAAGTGTGGAGAATAGGTTTTCTAAAACTCTTGACTTAATAAATAAAATTCCTGCAATTCCAAAATATACGAGAATGATTACCCAAGTAGTTATCACAAGATACCATTCAAATGAATCAAAGGGTGATAAGAAGAAATGATAGTTTGAGACTAGCATTAATCCTTGAGGTTCACAAGTTATGAAATTATGATATTGCATTTCCAACAACAAAATATTCCTCAGTTTTTCAGAGCGATGATATTTAATTACGTGATTCCATATGAAATTTTTGAATCTTTTATCTCGAATCACAAGATTGCAAACTGCGTTTGATATTGTGCTTGAATTAAAACCAGGAGGCATCCGGTCTATAGTTGTTCTAATTAAAATGTCATTAATTTTTTTATCAAAGGGTGAATCTATCACAATGTCACTTCCAGTTATTCGATGTAGTTCTTCTTCAAACGCTGGACGCTTGCAGGCTAAGCCATTTTCATTGAAATTGGTTTTTCTCTCTAAATCAGAAGTTATTTGAATTAGTAGAATGAATTAACAGAATGAGTGATAGAATATATTTTGTTTGCCTAAGACTTATACCGATTGTACTCATAATTTTTAGAATTTTTTTAATGGAATGGCTCCAGATTCTGCAAAATTGAAAAATATATTATAAACTTTATTTTATGAAATTATTGTTCACCTTCAAATATCCAGAACGCAACGCTGTTTTTTACATCTGCAGCATGAACTTTTTCCATTTTTTCTTCTAGGTTCGTTACAAATACATCAACAGTAAACGTTTGAATTAAGTTTGATTTTAATTTACAGAAATAACAGATGTAAGAAACTGATATGTTCTGATTGTCAAATTTTAAAAACATAAAATAAACTCTCCAGTTCTGAGATATCCTTGACCATATAGATCGAAACGTATAATTAAGAAATATAAAGCTTTTGTCACTCATGCTTGAACTAACGTCACTGTCAATGTAAATGGGAACAAAGCATTTTTCAAGATAGTCGAAATCGTTTAAGTAGTTAATTAAAGCATTTCTTGATGACAAGTAACTGAAATCAAGTATAGAGTTGTTTTGTTGTGCGTATGAAGTATATTTCCGCCTCTCTGTTTTGGACATTTTAAGATCGGATAATCCTTTTATTGGATCTAAATGGAAATGCATGTAACATTTTTGTAATTTTAGTCGAAAAGAAGATGGATTACGATAATTAATTCGATTTGTTAAATCGTAAAGTGCTCCAATTTTATTAATTTGAATCAAAGGAATGTTGAAATCGCCGATTTCATAGTTTTTGCTTGTCCATGTCACAGCAATAAAGCATTTGCTGAAAGTTTGCAAAATTTGATGAAAAATTATGGCTTTCATGTCTGCATAGCCAGAGAATTTTATATATATTTCAAACTGCACACTAAACGTAACACTAATTGAGACTTTTTTCAATCGACCACCAACCACTTGTCGCTTACCATCTTGTCCATCCATCTTCGGACTTAAGAATAATTACTTGTTTAATAAGTTTGGTTGTAATTCCTTTGTAAACATTCCTCTAGCTAGTAGTTAATGATCATTATTGTATTCTACTGTTGAAATCAGCCTTTAACTTTCTAATATATGAAGTACAAACCACTTTCGTCTGTTTACCAATAATTTTAGTAAGACCCCAGAAAGAAGGTTGTTTGTTGGTTTGTTAAGAGTTTGCATAAACCAAGCCAATGCCCAATATATGCTACAAACTTGTACTTGTACCTCTTTGAACTCGAAGTCCAAAATCAAGCCAAAAACTTTGTGATGACCTGGAACGATATGCATATGCGATTAAAGTTAAATGTGATTAGTACAAAAATACAAATATCACTGAGAATAAATATTATTTTGAAAGAAATTTAAAGTTTGAAGGAATTGTAAATGTTTGCGGTTTACTTTAGCTTTCTCAAATTGCTGTATTAAAATGAGAAAAGTCCATAATGTTTTAGTTTAATTTATGATTGCTGCCTTCGACTTGTTAGGATTTAGGATACCTGATTACTTGGAGTATTTCGATTGTACTCTTAAAAAGAGCTTCGACCCTAACATTTACATACTTTATTAACAATTTGGAATTAACAAATTAAGTTTATTTCTCAAGTCTTTTATTTCATACAATGTGAAATTTATTTACCGAAATAATACTCACATCAGTATGTCACCACTGCACTCGCCAATATAAATTATTAGATAGAAGAATAGAACAGACCTATTTACAATACAATTATACGGTACTTCTAAATCTAGTATGGCTTGCTTCTTTAAAACTATTTGATGGTATCCTTCAAAAGTCTAATATTTTTAAAGTAGGATTGTTTTGGTTTGTAAGTCAGTGACAATTAGTGTTTTCTTACAGTTTTGAGTAAAAATACTCATAGAGATTCAAGGCTAATTGCTTGTTCCAAATTGCATTATATTTTGCAGTACAGAAAAATGTTTCTAATTAATATTGCATATTATCCATTATTATAAACCACAATCACATCTTGAATTTTCCTGGTAACCTATCACATTCATCGTCAAAAAGCAGACTTAAGGCAAATTTCAATCAGTTTAAAACTTACATATAATTCTTAACTCTAGTCTATTGAAGTAATTGCATCTCTGGCTTTTGTAGTTAGGTAATTATTAATTATCTCTGTCTCTTTGTATGCAACATTATCATAATATTGGGAAGACAACTTTTTCGTTGGAATACAAGAATCGTAACTATTTTTTGGTGTGAGTGATTTAGGAATAGGGGTAACAGACTGAGATGAAGAAGGGCTGCCTTCAGCCTCAGCAGCTTTTTTGAGTTTTCTTACTTCTTCTTCCACATCAAAGTGACCATCGGTCATGGTCCCTTTATTCTCACTTGTCATCGTCCCTCTGCTGACGACGCTTATAATACTTCCAACACTTTTCGGGTGTGTTGAACTTCCACCACTCATTGAGCTGATATGGCTTAAAGTTCTTACAGAGTTAAGGGACCCTGATCGACTTCTTGAGGAACTTCGGCTGAGGTCTGCTATACCACCGTGGAAGGAATCAGTATTTTCGGATGCGATTGAACTTGCTTTTCTTCTTCTGGGTGTGACAAAAATGCATCCGATAATTCCTAACACAATTAGAATTGAACAGGATACTAAACCCCCAATTGAGGCTTTGTGAGCCATTTCTACAGGGCGGAAGAGTTGCTCTTGTAAACTTTCTATGAACTCGTCAGTTGATTCAGCCATCTAAAATATTTCATTTTTTATAATTTTGAATCTATTTTATGGTATAATTTCTGATTCTTTTCCTTAAGTTGATATTTTACCTCTTCAGCCCACATAAATGGGAATAAAGTAGACCTGACTTGAGCAAATGTTGGCATGTCTCTATTAGGATGAACCATTACGTTAAACTGCACTCTTTTGGATGCTCGTAATATGAGCCCGGTTTTCTAAATAAATTATAAGTTTGTTTATCATTAGTTTTAATTCTTGTCAAAATACGAATTTCGATTGAGCTGTTCTTACCGGTTCGATATCGATAAATGTTTCATGTTTAGCAGGGTCTGGGTTTATGCCCTCAATCATGTTCTGATACGGCTCCCATGCTCCCACAAAATGGGCAGATGACATTGCTATTGGAGCACCTAGGTAATTAATTAAACAGTTTTAATTCAAGTGTTTTCATACTTTATTTATTTATTTGAATTTCATTTTTACCATCTCGACATGGAGCCATGCTAAGAACTCCTTGCTTAAAGCATTCGTTGTTCTTCCCCTTTGGACAAAAGCAGAAATCTTTGTGATCAAAAACAGTTTTGGCATTTGGCATTTTGAATCTGTATGCTGTGATCCCTTTAACATTCACTTCTTCTCGGAAGACTGCAAACATTGATCTGCAATAGGACACAAAAATAATTACGTTACCAATTAATCCCTGCTCTTCTTAAGTTTCATTTGACTTAGTTATTTTATAGATCCGATTATTATCAGACAACTGTATTTAATTAATAATTAAGCAACTTGCCTACAAATATCCGAAGAGAAAAATCGAACACGCGTCTCTTTCGTTATAAATGGAGGAGCCAATGATCCATCAGATCCATTTATCAAGTTACAGTATCCATTGTAATAATCTAACTTCGTCTTTCCATTCCAACTAACGATTTGTCCAAATTCTTGAGGATTTGTTTTTCCAGTTCGGACAACATATTCCCCATCGCTTGTTGCATTTTTCTAATGTATTAAAATAAACATTCGTTAAAATGAGACAAAATTCCTAATGGGTTCAGTTAACATATTGAGTGGTTTTCATACCCCATAATAGAATCCAAAACGACCCGTAGCAATACTGCCAGGTATTTTGACTCCGCCAACTAACGTAACTGCTGGACTTTTCAGGAAATTAAGATAATGTTGAACAGAGTATCCGTCAAACATGTATTCTTTGACTGTAGCAAAGGTGAAAAGTCGCTCGCCTCTTTGCCTCATATTTCTATCTGCCAATGCATGGGCAAAAGAAAAGTTTCCAACGTTGTCATAAGTCAGCTTGGAAAGAGTCTAAAAATAATTTAATTTTTAAATGTTAGCGAAATTTAAGTATTTAAGTATATTTAAGCTTTTATTGACTACGCAGTATGAATGGAATTAATTAAATCGACACATTCACTCGTATCATGGGTTTCATAGTGTTGAATCAAATACTATTGCATTTACACACACATTTCAATCAAAATAATAAGGAATTTTCTAGGAAACGTCAGATTTTTGTTTTTTCTGGTGCATTATTAAAGTATTTTGGAGAGAAAACAGGCTTTTAAGTGCATAATTAATTTCTTGATAAAGACGTAACCTCGTTTGTATTTGTACATAATTATGCATGTGAATAACATTTTAATAAAATTACTGAAAGAAGTCGTGCTATATGAATCCGGGGAAACTGTAATAACTCAGCTGTTTTACAATGGTAGTTGATACCACACAGCTTTTAAAATGCTCAATGGGGTTTTAGTGACCAGTGACGATGACAGAAAAAAGATGATGCTTTTTGCATTATTAAAGAAAGTGTGCATTTTATTACCTAAATGCAAATTGGTCTCATGAAGTTTGCATTGCAAAAACTCGTATTATTTAAATATAAAGCTGTCTCTCAGCATCTTCGTATAAATCAAAATTTTCAGTTGTTTTAGTATAGTTTATAGTTTTTGTAGTATATGTTTTTAGTATAGTTTACGAGTGTAGACTTTTAGAGATATAATTTCAAGACAACCTGTCATTATTACACTCATGATCATGACGTAAATCGAATAAGACAAAGACTTACCACAAAAGGTACGTTGATAACAACCAGACGATCATATTCAGTTCCATTTGACAGATCTGGTCTAAAAGTATAAATGATCCTTTGTTTGTACGTAATTGTGTCTCTCTCACTATCCATTGCAATGATCTCTTTGATTCGTTTTTCTCTGTTGAAAATTATAAAAAATTCATTATTAAAGTTTTGTGATTACGTAAGGGCTTTAAACTTTAAATGTAATCACAACCTGGAAAAGCGGAAAGAATAGCAAAATTTGTTAAAGATAGAGAAAATGCATGAATCTCTGAATTATAGGTACTTACTGGTATACATAGGGTCCAGCCTCTGCAAGTTTTGGTCTAGCCCCATTTTGTACTGCAACTGGATTTGTAACATTCCAAATTCTAAATTTTATTATAATTGGAACTGGAATTTCCTTCCATTTGTTGAAGGTTTCAGATCCAGGAACAAGTTGTAATTTCTGTAAAGAAATATAAAAGATTTTCATTTCTCAATTTTACTTTATTAATTCATTAAAGGCTCATAAAGTCAGAACATGCGCCATATTTATAGGCTACATAATTTAAAGAAATGTTTAATTTTTCATCTGGAAACTTAAGGTAGATAACCCAAAGAGTAGGATATAAAATCCATCAGACGACTTAAGCTCCAGATGAGAAAAAATTGACAATGTAATACCTATATTATAATTTCGAATAAAAGTAAATCATTCTGAGCGAAGACATCTTTTTAGCTTCTCAAAGTTTGTATATATTAAAAAAACTGCATAGTGTTTCAAGGGGCAATTAATGAATTAGCTAAACAAAAATTGAATAATTAAAATATTTTTCCTCGGTTTACCATAAAAGAAAAACGCTATTAGTATCATACCTTTTTGAGTAGTTTTTAATACCCTGAGAACTCATTAATGACTTTATGTTGTCATTATTATCAAAGATAATAGTAGCTATTTCTAAAATTATTAAAAAGTCCTTACATCTTACTAGCTTGTTTAATTTCTATCATCAACTTGCGTCAGCGTGTAATTTTTGGTCAAGCTTTCAGATTTACAATTAAACTATCGCATCGGTTATATTTAACTTCCTGCCTAGAGCTTGTGCTGGTCATTGTCAAGCTACTTATCTGCCACTCTTGTCAAAAACATTTTGACAGTTTTACAATGCATTACGTGTGTGCATGACAATCACCCCATATATTATCCTGTTTCTTTTGTTTTGAAGTAAACTTTAGTGCCTTTTATTAGAAGAATTGTGGCCTATAAACTAGACGTATGACATGAGATAATATAGCGCTTAAGCGTTTTTGTAGTAATTCACAACTTTACTAGTTTACTAATTCTAACCACGAAAATGATACGTGTTATGTGGCTGTATTTGTAAACTTAATGTGGTGTGAGTTAAACAATAAACTTTAACAAACAAGTACGTATTTGTCTATCTCGCATTGTCAAGTAATTGCTCTGTTACTAATTATTATCTCCCTTATCCTTATCACATTCACAGAATTCAAGCTCAAGAACTTTCCTCATGAGATGAGAAAATTAAATATGCATTTAAAATGACATTTTTATTATTTATTGAGTAAGTTTCCTCATGGGTAACCATTCACAATGTTTATCGGTTTGTATTAAATAATAATCTAAGATAAAAGATGCTTCCTTTTGCGTCAGACTGAGAAAACATAAAAAGGAAATTGGCAAAAAATCCATCATTTTCATTAAATTCAGGATAAGTTTTAAAAAATGGCTTTAACAAAGATGTTGTCATCCATGTAGCAATTGTTTGTTTTGTTACTTTAAAAAAACAATAAAACAAACAAAACATTATTATTGATTAATTAGCCCATCGACACGGGTCCATGACTATTGGTCGACGAACATAAACTTCGACACGTAAAAATGTCGACATTTATGTTTGTGTTTTTCGGTCAATAGTCTGGCACCCATCGACACAGCCACAAGACACAAAATCATGCATCTAAATATCTAAATCGTCATTTAAAAACAAGAAAATCCCAAAAGCCAATTGTGTTAAATTTATTATTGCACCAATATCACTATCCAGTGATAGTTAATATTTATTATGATGAGCTATAGATTCCTTTTTGTACTTATAATTCAAACTATGCACCTTAATTTTGGAAGTAAACAGTGCATTTAATTAAAGCAATGTTTAAATTTTGAATGATTAATTGGAATTAAAGCTTAAAGTTACGTCATCCAAATGATTCCACAATAATAAAGCATGTGCATGACCTATCTATTTGTTTTGTTTGTTATGTGTAAATACAAAAATTAAAAAATAGATTTACAGGTAAGGAATATAAATAATATAGCTTTCATTTCCGCCAGATTTACCAAAGTCATCATGAACCATAGCTGAGAATAATATAAAATTAGGATGTTGTGTAGGATGTACTTACTGATGCAAGATGTGAGGTGAGATACTTAAATGATTTTATGACTTTAGGAAGCAAAAAGTCTTATTTTTCAAAACTAGATGTAACAAATGCATTAAGAATATTTATACTTATTACTGGTATATATATATACGCGTTTGAAGAATTGAATAACTTTTAAAAGTAAATCTGACTAAGAATAAAGTACATTATTATTATTAATGCAAGTGATTACTTTGAAAGAAGTGTATTTTAAATTATATTATATGATTTCTTATGAATTTAAAAGTAAATGCACTTTTAGGTGTAGTTGTAGTAATGACGTGAGTTGGTATATTCTTAAATAGCTTTTACAAGAAACATAACATAGCTTTTAGGCTGGTTAAAACAATTTTGTTACATTTTCGTTTTTCAATCTACTTGAGATAATCAGGCCAGTCAGAGCATGAAATCAAATTGCAGGAAAACAAACGCGTGAGAATTCTTTTAAGATATTCTGCATTGTTGAAAAGTTGAAACCTGTTATATAAGAACACTTGACAATACAATATTTTACTTAAAATTGTTAAAATGAATGAGTTACATTCTTTATACTATAAAACTGCTTAATTCTATTGTTGAATGGGTGATTTTTAATCAAAATTTGATTTTTTAAATCATTTTCTTTAGTTTGCCATAATACAAGAGCATTTATCAATTGTGCAAGCAGACTTTTACCTTCATGTGTGAAGGTACAAATAGATTAACAAGATATTATCGAATTTTTAATGAAGTTTAATTTTTAACAAAGGGGATAATATTGTGCAGTAATAATTATGACATTTGAGAAAACATTGCCAGATGCAATGTTGCAAAGGTGCAACAATAAGGAAGGTCTTTGTTGTGTTGTCGTTTGAAATTAAAGTAAAACATGCTACTCATAGACTACCTTAACAGCACGAAGCTTTTGAGATCATTTCCATTATTCCATTACTATATTGTGAATTTGCTTGATATCATATACAGTTTTGATATACATTTTTCAAAGTGTACAGCTTTCAAGTACATTTTTTGTTGAAAAAAGTTAATTGTGATAACAATTTCGTTTTCTAAACATTTATCCTTCTCAATATAATTTGACTTTAAAGGATAAAAAGAAGTTTCGCAGGTAATTGTCAAAAAATTACTATTACGAAAGTACCATCTCCTTGAATCTTTTTTGTAGTTTAATTTGTGTCCAGGTAAAACGTAAAAATGTAATAAAATGTATATCCAGGGCATACATCATTTATCCACCGTTTTAATATTTAATAGTTATAATTCTATTAGAAATTCCTATGCTTTTTTGAAAAAAGTGTAATGTCTTTACGTCAATCTTTGGTAGTCGTGAGTTTCTTCTGTTTAAACTATTTTTTTGGTTTTTATCTAATTGAAAAGTAAATTTTGTTAAAAATTAGCACTATTGTGACGATGTAATAGCTTCTGTCAATTTTTTTAGGGTAGTAACAGGTACTCTGAATAATTTGCAGTTTGCTGGGTGGAATACTAAAAACTTGACCATGAACTTGATTTAGTCATTGTTTTTTAGAGATGGTATTCAATTAATTGAGTACCATCAAAAAAATGTGTAAATGTGTTGTAAATTTGTAAATGTGTTACTTTATAAATTTATCCAGGATGAAACTACACATTTGGTTCAGAAGGTATCATTTTTGGTTAAGTAAGTACTTAATTAGATTGTAAAACTATGTTAAATTGAAATTACGATCTAACTACTTGAAAGGACCTGAAGCTGTTATTCGCAAATGTAAAGGTTTTAAAAAAATCTGACGCAGTACAATTAATTTTGAATTCAAGGGCATTGTTGGGAATTTATTACTTGTGAAGATAATGAAGATACAAACGTAGATCCGTGACTTATTATATAGACAAGTGTTTAAGATTAAGACATAAATTTTGTCCGCATAATCAGTACTCATAAAGACGAACTGATTGATCAACTTCGCAATTTAATAAATAAGAATACTCGTCCATCCTTAGTAGACAACAGGTGCAAATATACGAGCCTTTTTGGATTTCATAATAATTACAAAATAAAGCCAATTTCCAGTGATTATTAGTAATCTTCATTTAAGTCAGTAACAAAGACGCCCAATGAAACGGTGGTACAGAAACTGCCAGACACACGGGGTTTGACGTGGATTTCAACTTTCAACTTTACAAAATTATTAAAACCAATCCAATCAAAAAGTCTACGTTTGAACTTATTATGCATGTGTAGCATGTAAATCTCAACCTGCGTCATTGTTTCAGACAAGTTTAACTGATGAATTATTGTCTCATCTTTTTCATTCTTATACACATATGATGTTGGCTTAGCATAAGTGTTCTTTAAGTATTTTTTCTAACAAGTTCAAAGATCTGCATAGTAAACCTGGAAAAACCCCTGTGATAAGTTCCATCCACAACTTGTTCTTTGTTAGGTGTCTGCCAGGACCAGGAGCCATTAATTATTCATCACAACACAGGTACCGGAATTCATCCCGCAAGATGAATAGCGTCATAGTTTTGTAGCAAGTTCCATTCATTGTGTAATGAAAGTGTATGATTATTTTTTATGATTTTTATAATAAGGGTAGGGCTAAGCTTGTTAACCTTGGCTTGAATATTACGTAATAATTTATTTAATAAATTTTTGAATTTTGAAATCCAATTGGCAAAAAAAACTGAATAGCCTTAGGAATGGTACATTGTATTATATAATAAAACTTTATTTTATTAGAAAATTATCAACTATTGTCTATATTATATTATTCATTAGTCTGTCGCTTTAAAAACTGATAAGAGCATTCCTGGTAAAACTTCATCTGGAAATTCCGGGAAACAATTGAAATATGCACAAGCAGGTTTTGCCAGTTGTCAAATTTTGCAATTAAAAATGCTCGAGTAATAATACCAAGATACAACGAAATGGTTATAGATCTTATTTTTCTATGAAATCGAGAATTACGTCTTTAAAAAGCTTTACGCAACACTGGTAATTTTTAAATATTCCTATGGAAGAAATTTGAATACGATTCAAAAGGTATTATTCAAGGGTAAACCTACACCAGAGTTCTCTTGATTGCTCGTCATTTACAAACAATATGCAATTAATTAAGATTGATAAAATAAAACATTTTTTGAATGAGATACAGCGAAGACGAAATACACTTTGGTTAGATGACAAATCACAATAGATTACATGATTCAATGCAATTATCAATACAATGAAATTATTTAATCCTACCCATCTCCATTTCAATGATATCTGAAGATAAAGATTGATGAAAGATATCAAAACCATCAAATTGCCCTAAGACATGTTAAAAAACAGAAGTGATATTCAAACATCTAAAGACTGATTGCTGACCATTTGAATTATTGTTTTTAATTGGGGATAAGGATACAATTTGCATGTTAAAAATCTCAGTATTAAAAATTAAAAATGTGTCACTGTCAAGTTATCATCACAAAATCTTTAACTTATCTTTAAATTGCTTTTTCCTAAGCTAATGCCAACATCATGCTAACAAATACGCAATTTGTAAAATAAATTCCCTTGAATTGATAAGAAACAATTTGCATGTTAAATCTCATAAAAACATTTTCAAGGAATAGCATGTAAAAATTGAATAGGAATCTTTTGATTAAGATTAAAAATAGACTATAGATGGACAAAGATTAACTTGAGGAATTCCTTGTTGACAGATTTCAATGGTAATCTTTAGTTCATAAAAGGATTTGCATGCATGCACTTTGTATACTAAAGGTCAGTAATAAGTTCAAAAACGAGCCACGCACATGGAAATAAATTTATAAGTTTTATTACACACTGTCTTTTATAAGGTTGTTGGTCTTCAACAGGACAAGTTTTTGGTAAACATAAAATAGTTACTCTTGGCCTAATTTCACAGATATTCATGAACATCTTCCACTAACCTTTGAATGACAACAAATCTTTAATGTATCTTATTGTTGTACTGCCATATACGCTAAACGCTATACACATACTGCATATACCCAACACGTTTGCACGTTTTTATTACAACTCAATTGTTACCAAAACTTCCTATTAAATACACACATGCCGGATTCCAAAACAGAAAAAGAATGAAACGAGGATGATAATGATTTTAGTTATGCAAAGTAACAATTATATAAGCTTTTTTAATCAATGTCAACATGTTTATTTTGCTTTAATGACAAGTTATACTCTGTTGCAGGTTTTTTACATGTTTTCACCAACCACAGTTTGGCATCTGTGATGTTTTTTTTGTTTATTCTAACTTCCTTTTTATGTAAAGATGTTAAGACTTAATTACTATTCAAACTTTTTTAACTCCTTTATTCGGTTAGAATTAGGTAAAATGAACAAAGAAAACATTAAAGGTTTTTTTAAATGAGGGTAAATTGTTTAAGGAAACTCTAACTGATTCTCAATTATGCTATGAATGAAAATGTTACCTGCTAAGCAGTTTTTAAACACAAAGTTCACAAACATTCTAAGCAATTTTTGTGAGTTTCTTAGGAAAAAACGGTTCTACACTAAAACTCTAGGTTTACTGTTATAAAAATGGAGTAAGCCAAGGTGCGAACAAATATGTCATCATGGAAGTTGATGTTTAAATCGTTAGTCGTGTTAAAGGAAGTTTGCTGCGGAATAGCCATAAGCTTTAGTTTAAAAAAAATTAAATTAAATCAAGGTTTGTTATTCTATTTTTAGCAAAAAATATTTTTTAATATTAAGAAAAATTTCCAAGAAATTAACACTTCCAGTGATAAGTTTCTGGGGAATTTATTTTTCTGGAAGTGTTGATACACGATTAATTAAATAATTGATATTTATTTTCCATACCCAGTTTACTCCATGGGATAGTGGGAGTATTTATTATGTAATTGAAATCTTTGTTAAAAAACAGCTAATTAAGTGTATTAAGTAATATTGTAAGACATTTTGTATGGAAATTGGAAAAAACAATAACATTTCCTCCTTAAAAATGCAGAACCGGTTCAGTTCATTCAAATAATTCTTTTTTTGCAAAGTCAGAAAAAATGTATATAAACATCGTATCAAATAGTCTCACTATTGCTTGTATAAGTTGTAAGTTGATTTTGCACGTACGCCTTATTACAAGTAATAATAAAATTTCCTTTACAGTATAAAAATAGTTTTGTAATTGTTTTTATTAATTACCTGAGCTATTTGTTGATGTACAAGCCAATCCAATGCCATCCATTTGAAAAAGG
>JAQGAA010001600.1:0-15081 GCA_034696425.1 Isotoma viridis | reverse complement strand
TCTCTTTTGTTTCTCTAATTTATGATATGACAGATTTAGTCTGAAAGTAAAACTATAACTCATAACAGTAATAAAATGTGATGAATGTGTTAACTCAGCAGTAGCCTTATTGCTTGTGATATAATAATAATAGTTATTACATTATATCATGTGAGTCTGAAATTATTTGTCCTAGTGACATTAATTAAATGGCACATACTTAAAATCCCCAGACGATTTTACTATCTTTTTAGTCATATATTATAAACAATCCAATCTTATAACTCAACTTAACCGTACTCTTCTGTAGTTGGTACAATTTCTCTAAAAAATGTAACAACTAAATTTTAATTTTACTTTTATTAAAACTACCCAAAACACTAAACCCATTTTTTTCTGTCAATAATTCACTCTAGCAGAAAGACATTCATTTATTTGCTTCTTTGACACACTGACAAAAGCCCACAATGACTTACTTTTGTGAACACAAAGGACTGAAAGCCAAAACTGTCTTTTTACTCGCAAAACATAAATAAATTACACACAAACTTTCAGCAAATTCTTTTTAAAAATCACATCATATCATAATAATAAAACCCATACAGCCAGACACACGCAAAACTGTCTCATCTGTCACACTCAACGACAAGACTAAATTACATACCATGTAATTCAGTCTATTATTATTATCATCATAATTATTATACCAGTAGTAGCAGACGAGTCAATTACACACTTTAAGATTACTCTTATCTTAATTCCTTCCAATTAGTTAAATTTAAACTTCAACAACCGATAAAAATTAATTAATTAGACTCACCAATTTAAAAATGCCTTCTTGTAATCCATTAGTAAAAAATTAAAAATTCCAATATATTAAAATTTCCTACAAAATTTTTACACACACAAGCACACACACACACTTTATACAACAACTACTACACACTTTAAACGTTTAAACTCTAAAGATTAAGACAAACTCAAAAATTTAGTTAAAACTAAAAGTGTCGACCAGTAGTAATGCATAAACCCCACTCCAAAGTATAGTAGCATCAGTACCCTAAGCAGGAATAGCAGTCCCACTGACAATTAGTAAAATGCATGATCTTCAATGCATGAAAAAAATGTAGAATGTTCAAGGGTTCCCTTAAATAATTTCAAGGGCTTCTCTCATTTCTACACATATAATCTTACACACACACACACACAATACTCAGTCTCCATCCAAGAGTAACAGTCAATAATAATAAGTCCTACCTCTATAGAAGATCTTAGGACTCCTTTATTTACAGCTTGAGATAAATTCCTCAGGAGTATTAAGAAGTTCTTCACTTTTATTTCTTAGGTGAGTTTTAAGGGGTGAGCACATGCACTTTTTAAAACCTGAGTTACTTACTATCATCAGGTAGCAAGTAGTGGCAGTCCAAATACTCCAAAGTGGTCTTAAGTCAGTGGCAGTTTGGATGATTAGAATGTACCTATGGGGTTCTATATGTGTTTTCTTTTCTATTGTGTAATGAAATAACACTATAATATATGAAAATATTCTTCATGAAAAATTATATATAAAATAATGCAAAAGGTGTTAGTTGGTATTATACTTTTCTATTCTCATGATTTCTTCAACTGCCAAGTAATAATAAGCAAAAGGCAACCTGAGCTTGAGACCTTTTGAGAGAGTCTTGTTGGTTTTTTTTTGTAGTAAAAGTAAACTCTTAAGAGAAAAGAGGGTTGGTTAGCTTTACAGGTAAAATGCACCTCATCATCTGGCTTAGTCGCTCTCACCGTAATAATAAGTGAATATCTGGAAGATGTTCACCTGGCTTTGTTAAAGATGTTAAGGATTGTTTACAAATTTTGATTAGACATTTTTGAAAAAATTCAAAATTTTTAAATTTGCAGGAAATTTATGAATTTTTTTACCCCAGCATCGAATAACCTTAATATAATTCCATATACAGCTCCTTAAGAAAACGAGCACCCCAAGGGGTTTAAATAAACACAATAAAGTCTTTTGTGATAAAAGTAACTACACTAACCCAAATAAAATTAACGAAAGCATAAAGCTCTTAAGATAAGATAACATAATTGGGCACATAATTTCTAAATGGTATCAAGAAGTGGTAAGAGTGAATGCAGTCGGTAAATTGTATAGCCATTGGATTGGAGCACCAACAATTTACTGCTTAAAAAACATAAAAATATATAATACGTTATGAATGTGTGTAGATGATAAAAATGCCGTAGGGTTGTTTCAGAGGAGCCATTGCCTTCTTCTCAAGTAGTAGAAAAGTGACTACGGACTAACTAACTAGTATACATATTAATAAAGTATTATATTATTATTATGGAAGGCGAAGGAACAGGGAGGAATTACCTGTAATAATATTTAGTAGATGATGAGGATGATGATGGGGAACAGGTGAGAGAATTCCATACAACCTTAAGTCTTATATGTATAAAAGTAACTACCGACACGAGATTTATCCATCCATCCTTTTTTTATCATTTTATTGTATTAGATCCATCACTTCGTAAAATATCATTATGCACATGCACACACAAACAGTTTATATTCATTTTTTTATTCATTTGTATAATTACATATTGTTCTTAAACATCGTATCAAAATAATTGCAAGTTACATTTCGCAAACTGCAAAAATGCATTGGTAATTAGTTGAGAAAATAATGTAGTAGGGTTTTTTTAATTCAAGTCTGGTTTTTATTTGAGATTCGCATCAGTCATAACAATTTAGTAGAGAATAGAAGAGTAAAATAGTGATCTATTTCTATTTAAATTCAGAGGCACGGTAGGGTTGAGTTGAGGGTACAGTAAAAATTGCTTTGAGTCCAGGGATGAAATGCTAGTTTTTTTTAAATGCAAGTAGACTACTTTGTATGGTATTTTGGGATTTGATTTGGCTTTGGGGTGAACTCACGATTTCAATTAAAGATTTAATGGAATTATGGAGTTAGACAAGTAATCAAGTTTTTTCTGTGATTTGATTCTAAAACAGTAAATTCCCGATCCCTAAACCTTGGTGCATGGTGCATTTGAATCAACTGGATAGGGGTCTTTATTGAAATGCTGGTAGATTTAAAATTTGTATGTGTCACTACTTTTTGTACATTTTTAACACTTTGTTAGATGCACCAAAGGCTTTTAGATTGTTCGACGGATTAACACAAATTCAGGATGCAAAGAGGCCTACATATAATTTTTTTAAATGGTTGCATGCAATCAATCAAACAGTGTTTTTGCAATAGTTTAGCTCGAGCTGAATATAATTATGTTTTAATTCAAAGAAACAAAACATGATCACCCAGACGCTTTATCTCACCTTGCATCTCTATTTATCAAATAAAATTAGCTGTTTTACTTAATTGGTACTTCATTTATGTTGTTCTTGTATAAACATCGACAAGGAATCTAGGATTGAATATTGAATCTAACAAATTGTTTTGAAGAGGCATACGGCAATTATAGTGCTAGATTTTTTTGAATGCAAATATGCTTGTAACGGATTCTAATTTAAATTTAATTGACACCTGCTAGAACAGCGATCTAGAAAGAGAATTACCTTATTTCTTTGTATCATCTTTGATTTCTTACAAATCGATCTTTCTCGAGAAGAAATTTAATGAAAATCAACCTTCAAAATGCTCCTTGCTTATCATTTATAAATCATCTTAAAATACTCTGGAACTTTTAACATAAAGCCTACCACTTTGTTCAACAATAGCCAAGACTACACACAGACACACCGAAAGATGAATAGATGCAAGCCATTGTAATCTTAGCAACGTAGTAAATAATTAAGATAAACAAATGCAACAAAACTTCATTGGCTTGCAATTATAATGTAAAATATCACTATTGTTTTCATAATGCAGAATATCAAACTGTCTTCACTTTCCCGTAAAATCAAAAAATTGCAATAAAAAAGGCTACTGCAGATGAATATAGATCTGTAATCATGACAGATTCCGCCTCATCATCTGTCGCAACTCTGGAAGATGAAAAACCAGTTGATCCAGAAACTTTGGAAGGTGACAAAGGTGACAATACCTCAAAAAAAGACGTCAAAGCAGACGAAGTCACTCAAGAGGATCAACCAGAAACTCCAACCGTTCCAAGTAAACTCTCTAAAAAGTTTAAGACCATATTGCGATAGTAAAAAGCAAAGCAATTTAAATATAAATGAATCTCTTTGAAATTTAGAAATATGTCCAAATTGTGGAAAGGAAGTTGCTAAACCTGAAACCAAAATGATACCTTCTCAAATTGTAATTATTTATTTTTCACTGCTAAAAGCCAAATTCTAGTTAAATTTCCCTATATAAAAAATTGACTTGCTTTCTCCTCTAGGCTTGGGGTACATTTGCTTGTTTGTTTTTCTGTTTACTCTGGTACGTTTCTTGGATTCCATTTCTTGTAAACAAATGCAAATGCAAAGAGGAAGTTCAGGTAAGTGTACCTTTTGAATTGCAAACGAATTCTTAAATTTAAGCTTCTCTTACTTAAGATAAGCACTTTAAATTCTTACAGATGTGCCCACACTGCTATAGACGATTGGATCGCCCTCCCGTTTAAATGGAATATGCAAAGACAAGGCACAAGGAGGACGTTGGAGCTGCCTGAAATGCAAAATCTAAATTCTAAGACGTAACTTTAGCAGAAGTTGTAAAATGTAAAAACGAGACTTTCACTATTGGCAGCAGGTCTAGAATAATGATATAATTTAATATTTGTTGAGATAAAAATGTCAGACGTAAGAGTGTTTTGTTTCTTTATAAAGAATACAATATCTCAATTCAAATGTATTTGAATTTTAAAATTTATGATAGGAACAAAATAAATTCTGAAGATTTTACACAGGTAGCTTCTGCCAAATTAATACTTTGACCATTAAATTAAAACTTTTCATTTTTTAGAAAATACATGCGTTTTGCGTTAAAATTGCATTACACAATTCATTGGAACTCCCGTATCAAACTCTCAATATCAGTGTATAGCTATCTTTCTTATCCTTCCTTATATTCCTTCATTTTCTAGACAGCTTAGCAAATTTTTGTCAGAATGTAGGAAACATTATTAAACCGAAACTTGCATTTGCAATATTTGAATCCAGTCAATAATTAGCCGTAAAAACTTATGTCTCAAATTACTAGTCACGCAATTTCATGATGCTAATATTCTTTAGATGCTAGAAAAAATTGCTAAACTACCTAAATGATATTTGCAGGAAAATGTCCTCTTTAAGCTTCTCTAAATGATTGATAAAATCGACTAAAGTGTCAGAGAGTAATTAGTCCAAACTACACTTAAAATAGTACAAAATACATTTAGTTTCTTAACTCATCAAAAAATGTAAATCAGTTTTGTCGGGAACGGTTTAAATGTTATTAAAAACTGACCCCAAATGGTTTTAGGTTCAACCCAAAAAATAAACTTACCACGGACCAATCAATGTTCATAAATGCAAAATGATTCTCATAAATAAGCTACCTTAAAATAATACAAACATGCAAATACAACATAATTAATGTTAGATGGTTCTATATAAAAATTCTAAATCTTTATTTGCAGATTATCAATCAACGTTAATTTTAATTCAATTATGACACGTTTTGCTTTGTTGTTTGAGTTTATCATCATCTAGACTAGATAGGTACAAATTACACATACAATTTTGAACTTTTCGTCTTTCAATCACAAATTTTCTGTACAAATTATTTGATAAGGGGTCCTCCATTCGATTGCCAATCCAGAATTCCATCATATACCCTGAAGTTATCAAAAACCAAATACAATAATCAACAATCCTTGACACTAATAAGAATATCAAAACTTAAGAATCATCCTTGACACATACTTGACTTTAGAATATCCAGCTTGAGTAATAGTTTCAGCAGCCTTCATAGCCCTTATACCAGCTTTGCAATGAATAATTATTTCATTCTTATCTGCACTCGGCTTATCGAATCCGTATTTCCGTTTGAAAGCCTCTGCGTCCAGTTTCATTGCAGTTGCAACTTCTCCTACTGTAAAAAACAAGGAAATTTATTATTTCATAATAATTGGACAATAATTCTTACAATTATCTCAACCTAATCTTATTAAATTGAATGCTTTTCGTGCTTACGTGGGATATTATGTGACTCGCGTATTTTTCCATCCGTAATTAATTCACTTTTTTCCCTAACGTCCATGAGAAATGTGTTTGGACGTTTGATTTCAGCTTGTACTTCTTGAAAAGTCAACTTCGGTATGCCTTTGGAAGAGAAAAACCTTCCCAAATATGACAACTCTCCAGCCCCAGTTCTTTTCAGAAATCCTTGAAACATTTTCCCCTCTACCACTTTCTGGCTTTTGTTCCTAAGGGACAACTTCTATTTTTATTCAAGGGCAGATTGACTTGCGACTTTTTTGTTATTGAAACCTTTTATTTTACGTACCGGGCAAAACTTACGAAATAAATGTGTAATGATAGGGAAAACAGAGATTATGCGTCGTGCTTGCATTCATCCTGGCTTTCAGAATAAAATTATTAAACTTTTTCAACTCGTTGTTGTTGGTTATCATTATCATTAAAATATAATTAAAAATGATAATTACTCAGGTAATAATGAGGGATTACATTGAGAGGTTTAAGTAATGATGAGATGGAAGGAAGGTCAACCCCCATTTCCTAAATTCCACAAGGGGGTAGTACAGGAGGCCGAGAGGGTCCTTTTTTAAAGACGCTGAAACAATTGATTAGCTTGAGCGGTTTTTAGTTTCGGAAAGCTAGGAAAATATTATTTCAACTAAACAGCCATGATCCCCGTGAATAATTTATCTAATTCATTATAATTTTGGCCAAGGAAACTCATGATTTACTGCAAATTCATTCTTGCAAAGAAAAAGATGTGTTTCACTAGTTTTACATAGTTTTACTGTTTTCTGATAGAATTTTTTATAATTCATGCAATACAGTCGTCTGGTATTACTATAAACTGTAATACATAATATACTGTTAAACTGTACTAGTCTTGATAAGGCTTAACAAATATATTTTAATTTTTAATAATGAAAAGTTGTTTTTCTATCATACTCCCAAAACTTTTTTGCATGACGAATGAGAGTTTTAAAAACAAACCATTTCAGAAAAAAACAACAAAACAACAATATTTTTTTTAAGCATTCAATTTTTATGCCGAGCTTAAACTTCAAACCATCTTAGTTAAGAATTAATGAATTAATATTCTTAATGGGGGTATTTTCAATTAAGTAAAAGAATTCTAAGCAAGAGTCTTCGGACGATGAATCAACTAAATTTACTTTATCCAATTATATTAATAGAAGTACCTATCAGGCTTCAGACGCTTTAAAAAATGCTTATCTGCCCTCTTTTTTGTTCACGAATAATACTATAAGAAAAATGGGGGGGTGGCATATGGTGTGTTTCGTAACATAAACATTTTCTATATATATATGAATATTTTTGGTTAAAGTACTATCGTGTCTCATGATAACATTAAAAGAGTTCATTTTAATCATTATACAATAAAAGAAATTGAAAAGCAAGCACACAGGAGAGCATTTTTAATTAGGCTGATGTCAAAAATCCATTTGGCATCTACTTACAACTAAAATCTACTTAATCTACAAACACGACATCGTACAACTTTAATACACTTTCATCCACGCTTTTGAAACAGTCCATATTTGGCAATGTAATACCAAAACTAAAAGCTGGATATTTACACCATCCAATTACTTTAAAAAGTGTCTCCGTCTCAGATAATTTCAAAGAATGGTGTTGGTGTCTGTCTGTCCGTATTTTTAGTTTACGAATATATTATGGTGGGATCTGGGCTGTGTGTAGTGAGCATTTCTTATACGTAATGAAATGAATATTAATTTTTTGACTGATGGAACGGCGCATTATAATGACAAAATAGAGCAATGTTATTTTCTATACTGAAAAATTGAAAAACACGCAAGATAGCATTTTTAATTAGGCTTATGTCAAAAATCCACTTTGCATGTTCTTACATAAAATCTACAAACACGACATTGTAAAACTTTCAATTCATTCGCATAACTCTTTTGAAACAGTCGATAATGGACAATGTAACACACAGTTCAAAAACTAAAAGTTATTTCCCAAAGATTTTAAATACTAAAGCTGTTGTAATTCCTATTTTAATTTATTTTCATTATAACATAACAGCCCAAAAAACAATACGGAACATGGTTTCGAAGAGAATTTGCAAGATTTCACTTTTTAGTTACAAAATAATATTACTAACAGTAACACTCATATTCCACTTACCTTGTGTAAAAACTTCTCCGCCAAGAATTTGGAACAACAATGAAATTTCAAAGATTGCAGACGGAATAGAGAAATGCAACATAAATATTGTGTACGATCACGCCGACTTTGGACCAATCGTACGAAATCCAGTAACAATTCGACGACTCATACCATACATTAGTGTATCTCACAATCAAGCATTTTTAAAATTTTCAAGAGGATTTCAAATGAAAACAATGAAAGACAAAGGCATCTCAGGTTGTCTCTTTCATATAGTGTTTATCAGAAAAACAGTGATAAACTGGATGGACTTAGGTTACATAGAAAACGCCACAGTAAAAACCTTTAAAGACAGAGGCATATTTAACGAAATCAATTCTGATTTGTGGGAATTGTATACGTATCCCAAGGATAAAAATTCAGTTGGATATATTAGGCTGACTGAAAACTTTATGTTGAATATCTTTGTAGCTAATAACCAAGTTGCTTACCCTTCAACACCCTACGATATTTTTCACGGTTACTCTTATCTGGAATCTGTAAAGTTTGCCATGAGAGAGTTGACTTATGATTCCGTACAACCAACGAATAATTTATCAGACGGAGTTTTGACACTGTCAACTAACTCAAGTTTTATTTTCTGTAACTATTGCAAACCCCTAAAGTATATTCCAATAGAACCTGAAAATCAAGAGAAATTGGAACCCTACAGAAATCTGTTAAAGAAGTTTCCCCCAACAACAATGGAGATTGGATCGGTAGCAGACATTTTCGCAGAGTCTGATGTAATGCCTGATTTTGGGGAGGAATATGCAAATTCAAACTGGTTATTTTATTCTTCTGATAAATCTTCTGTTAGAACAAGGAAACCCTTGAATGAATTCTCTTTCCCTTACATGATACTAAAAGACATGATGCTGATTTCAAATGTAACCTTCTATAAGTATTCGTTTGTCAATAATAGACACGAAGAGTACCCAAATACATTAATTAGAATACCTAAAGTATACGTCGAAGTGAATCTTGTTGCAGATTATATTAAAAAAAATTTTGACGATAGTGCAAAATCTGTTATTTTGACGGGTACGGAAGGATTTACCTTTTTAACATGTTACACAGTCCCTTACTTGTCTTTCCAGACTTATTCGCAGCCATTTCAACGAAACTTATGGATTGGATTGGGTATTAATTGTGCTCTTTTGGGAATAGTTTTTTGGATTTATTTGCATGTGAAATCTCGTCAAGGAGTTAAAACACATAATTTTTCTCCATTCTTTATGATGTTGTCAAGTTTAGTTGAACATTCCTATCATATTCCAAATGTCGTTGAAAATGCTTTACAATATCGACTAGTGATTGGATTGTGGCTTCTTCTTGGTGTGATATTCACAAATGCTTACAAGGGATTAGCAATTACTGGAGTGACATCACCTTTTCCGGGTGAAAGTGCCTCTCATTTTGAAAATCTAACCTCGTATATTTATAAATGCGATTTTGTTACAACAAACTGCACGGAAGAAATCCCATTTCAAAATAAATTAGAGGTATCCGAAAATGATTTCAAAATATTTTCCACTCGTAGCAATCAAAAGGCGGACCTTTATTCTACCGCTGATTTATCCGTCCATGATTTTAAATTTTCAGATGCGGTTTTTAGATTTTATAAGGGTACTAGAATTTATCAAGACAGATTTGTAAAGGTTATGACTGAATATAACTTAAGTGAATCAACGATTCAACCGAGTCGTAGCGAGATTGAACAAATGATGCCAGTCCAAACACGAGATGATTTCATTTTTTTGAGTTTTGCATGCTATGTATATTTTGAACAGCAATATTGTCCAAATAATGTCGTTCCACCAAGAACCTTCTTAGCTCCGCCATTTTTTGACATTGATGCTGCAATTGAGGAAGAAATTACAGACTGTGACAAAACTGCGTTAGTAGATCTGTGGACAAAATCTAGAAATGAATTTAATTATCTTTCTAAGCATTATCCTTCGAAACAATTTACTCTGTCTAAAGATTCAGTTGGTAAAATCATACACGCATGGGTTTTTGATGAATATGGAGGAATCAAAACCAAACAAGTATTTGAAACTTTCATTCATTCTGGGATTTATGCAAAACTTAAAGAACAGTTTTCGGATGCAGTTTACAGAGAAAGGTTTAACTACACAAAAACTAGAGTTGAAAATTTTGAATGGCAACCAGTAAAAGCTATCAAAATCACAGAAAATATTCAAACAATATTTTGCGTCTACGGCGTACTTATTGCTTTGGCCATTCTCACAATAGTTGTTGAACTTGTAAATAGAAACTTACAGAGTCTATTTTTCCTACGATTTCGATTAAGACTTATTTTTAAGAAATTTCGGCAAAAATTGTGCTACGGATTGACTTGTATCAGAATGCAACGAATAGAAACAAACAGAATAGCAAATGAATTTTCAAATCGTAGAACGAATAAAAAAACCCAGAGAAATAAGTCGGCGGACACAGAGGGAATGAACAGGAATTTCCGATCCCAGCACCCAAAAATTCTTCGGCCAACAACCATTTGAAAAGGTTCTGACTGAACACTCCCATTGCCCAATCAAGTGTCTTTGGTTACTTCGGCATTGGTGACTTTCAACAGACACCTTAATTATGCATTGTTTAATCATTAAAAGACATGCTTTAAAGTTACTCTAAAATGATTATATAATTTAAAAAGTGTAGCACTACTTATGTAATAAATGTTAATTCGAGAATTATATGTTTATATAAATTACTATAACCATTATTATCATACCTATAAATAATGGACTTTTATCACATTAAATTTGCATTATATTAAAATGAAAATTTGTATCCGTGATTTTTTATTTTTAAATGTCGAAGTACCAGAAACACTGAAATTACAAACAAAAATTTAAATCATCATCATTGATCAGGGGCTTATTGGTGACTCAGTTAGTTAACAATTATTTCTCAAATTGTTTGTAAAACTCAAATTATTAGTAAAACTATGTTTAAGTTAGAAATGTTACGCAAAATAAATGATTTTTAAGCAAAAAAGTTTTACACTCGTTGGTTTTTATCTCAAGTCCCAGACATTTGATATTGATTAAAATCAATGTAATTGATGGCAAAATGGTTTGACAAGCATTGTTGAGCATTATGATTATGAGCATGCATCTTATCTTTATGATAACTACAAAATTACGTGTGTACAACATTTGTAAAGAATTCTTTTTAACCACAAAAAAATTAACAATTTAATAATGAAATGGAAAATCCAAGCCAGGATTACTTTGACAGGTGATATTGCTTAACGTTAACAGTTAGATGCAAGCTATTAATACACAAGTAATTAGTTTTGCAATTTTTTTATCAATTTAACAATAATATCTACCTAGAATTTGAATGAGTTCAATGAAGATAGTGCAGAAGTCAATTTATATTTTCAGACAAGACGCATCAACCATGTAAATCAAAGAATTGTTGCATATAATGGGTCGACACTAGTTTTTATCAATTCATTTTTAAATTGAACATTCGTTGTGTAGTGCCGATTAAATTTGCATTTATTTTATAAAAAAAATTTTCTTTTAAAATGAACAAATTCGTAATCTGTGCCCTTGTGCTCATCGCCGTTGGTCTGTCTTACGGCAAATCTATTGACCAAGCGGAGGTCAAGGAAATTCGGGATTATATTGTCCTTGGAATGTAAGCTAAACATTTTTATTGTAAAATTTAATGTAAACTTAATGTTACTTCCGTAATTTTTATTCATTTTGTACATACATTGTAAAATATTACAAATAGAAGGTGATAAAATAATTCCTAAAATATTCTTTAAGATAAGAGATAGATAATATTTTATTATTTTATAATAAAGCTTTTAAACGTCTTAACCAAACGCATAAACTAGCTTTCAAAAGTTTTAGAAACTCTTCTTGACTCACATCGTCCCATCCAAGAAGTTGTTTACACATTTACAAGCTATAGTCACGTCACACCCACAAGTTTTTCATATGTTTCAAATTTCAAATAAACTTGGTGAATTTTAATATTTAATATGTACTTAATGTAAACCAGAAATTTACCAAACCAAGACAAGGACATTTCGGATCCATTTCTCGTTGTAAGCAATGCCGCAGGAAGTGAGATTTACCGAAGTGACACATCTGACAACACTTTGAACCCCGTTTTCAGCCCACTTCTCGAAATCAACTACTTAACTGGTGACGTAAGTTCATTTGCGTTAATTTTACTTAAAAATCAAGCATATTTCTTATTAAATCCGGTGTAATTTAATTCCCAAAGAAATCTCCGAGTCCAAACATTTATAAAACTAATAATTTTTCGGACAGATTTACGAATTTGAAGTTCGGGATAATGACCCATTGAACCCTGATGAATCTTTGGGAACTGTCACCCTCAACGTGGATGAACTTGAAGGAACTCATCTTCTCTCTACTGGTGGTTCTATCCAAGTCAACCGAATTTAATGGGAATTTTTCATCAAGGATTATTCGAATGATCACGTCTTGAATGTCTCTTTTTCAAAATTCAAAATTAAATAAATAAGTAAATTATTTGCAACCTCATAAGTGTCAGTTTGTCTGCCATGAAGTCAAGTATTTGACATAAAGATCATCGCATCATAAACAGTCAACTTCCAGCCCATTGCATGTTTATATATATACAAGTCTCCAATTGTGAAATGAACCCGAAGAAGCTAAAAGATATATATAAGGGTACGGGTTTTACAATGTCAGAATGTGACATACTATGTCATAGCCAGAGCAGTAAGTGGCTAATGGTCATGACTAATTGAGGTAGGAATGAAAAATAACAAGTAACACATATGTAAATAAACGCCGAAGGCATTATTTACTTACATTCATAATTAACACATTTTGGTGACCCGAGGTCAATTATAAATTTCAAGCACAATTCCACAAATAAGAATAATAAGCTTCGTAAATCATATGGATCATGGAATTTGGCTTGGTATTTATGCATTCTTATTTTCATACTACACAATTACACTCAATTCAGACGCAAAATCAGAAGAATGCTAATTAACTGTATGAAAATTAGCACATCTTCACATCATGGATCTTAGTTGGACGTTGGACCATGTGGATCTAAATGTCTGATCGGATGTCTGCCTGTCCGTTCATAATAAATATAATAATTTGACACAATTTTTGACGCGAATAATTGAACTGATCTTGAGAACAAAGATGCAAAAGCGGTAAAAGAGGCCGGTTTATGAACAAAGAAATGAAAACAGACAAAAATACATCCACAAATCTTGTGAACCATTTCCCCTAAATGTAAGGAAGCTCCAAAAACTTCATAAAATTGTTTAAAATTTTGAAATGTAATTTCAAATGAGCCAAATAAGATAAACTGAGAAGCAAAGGTCAAAGGTGCTGAATTAAACAAATCATAAACATAAAAGGCCCTAAAGTTGACAATATATTGCATTGATAAAAGAACATTATTTTGACACTTTATCGACCATTAATTATGAGAAGTTCATTAGAGGCAGATATCACACTGTCAAAAAGCAGTGGACCAATCAAACAGTTCCATCTCGCACTTTTGAACCAATTCTCTGTCCGTTGAACTTCTCTCTCGGGGTGCACCCGACTCAAATCTACTCATAGTGTAAAAAACCACTTGGTTTCTTTCACAATACAATGTTAAAAAGTTCTACAAGTTGAAGTGAGGGCCAATCCCTCAAAATCAATTGTAGTAACAATAAAACATGGGCGTATAAAAATACAGTTGTTTTGGTTCGAGGAATAGGTAAAATTAATGATTTGGTTAATAAATGATTATTAATTTTTAAATTATAAGGAAAAATGCATAGTTTTCATATCTAAAAGGGTTTTTGTGGGCAAATACTAAAATCTGTCAGTTTATTCTGAAAATACCGCTTACTCAATACTCAATACCAGTTTGCTAGTATAACCTTGTTGACTTGGACTGGAACCCTTGCCTTTTCCTTTTCTTAAGGGTTTTAGTTTTTCTGTCTAAAGGTTAGGTCTTAGTGTTCTTTCGGCTTCTTTGACTAAATAAGTCGAGAACAATATCCTATGCAATAATGGGCAAAAAGCACGTGTTCAAATTTTGATAAATCCAGAAAGGTTATTTTTGTCATGATAAATACAAAATATGCTTTGATCCATTTCTGTGCCGCCGTGCAATATAAGATTGTATGTGGCGAGGTAATTTATTAGTTTGAGACAATGTATGACAGGAATATAGATTTAATAATCCAGGCCATAAACAGTAAAATTAGCGTTTTAACTCCTACCCTCCCCTCACTAACAGTAATAAAGGGTTAAGGGATTAAGTGCAAGGGTTCAAAGGGTATAAATTGCTGAGATGAAGTTCAATGTCATAAAAGTATCCTAACCAAACCAGGCTAACCCTAACCCTAGTAATTAGACAGTAGACCCTAGGTACCCAATTTGATTTCTTCAGGACTTCAGCTGAAGGAATTATGGTTTATTTATGCTACTGATTTATTCACAAACCCCACACATTGTTGACTGATACTGATGTGTTTTTTTTACCAATGCAATATGAGGACTTGAATTAGGGGCCTTAATTGAATTCACTAATAAAAGATGAATAAATGAGGGTGTGGTAAGTCTATTTCGTACGGCCCTGTTGGGTGCGTGTTGTGGAATAGCCGAGAAGAGGAGAGCCGGTTGAAGTTGCAGTTGATTGTCCGTTTCTTCTCTCATTCACTCTTGATCCCGCTTCAGCAGCGTCCAAATCGTGGTCTC
>JAQGAA010001599.1:0-15083 GCA_034696425.1 Isotoma viridis | reverse complement strand
GGTCGCGAGAAACTCCTTGATTCTTTTTTACTATATTAATTGCATTTTTTAATTTAAATGCGACCGTGGGTCGCGCAAGAAGGCTAGTAATATATAAAAACTATTTTTGGTGTATTAATACAGCATTTATGTACTTTGACGTAGGCATTACTGGGATTCATCGCTCCTGCGCTTCTGATACTTGCGTATTGCTCTGATTGGAATGGGTCTAAGACACTTCAAGAGGTACTTTCATTCACATGGGGAAGATGGGCCGAAAGAGTTTCGGCATTTTGTATTGCATTATATTGTTTTGGAACATGCATCACATTTCTGATCATTATCGGAGACCAGTTTGACAGAGGTAATGAAAAAAATTAAAAAGGGTAATCATTTTTTTGTAACAAAAGATTTGCAACGACCTCGTTTTATTTTCAGTATTCGCTAGCTTATATGGCCATCACTTCTGCCAAGAGTGGTATATGAACCGTAACTTTACAACAATTGCTACTTCAATTCTGTTCATTCTTCCATTCTGCTATGCTAAGAAGATCGATTTCCTAAAACACATCAGGTTTCAACATTCACCTTTCTTTTTTGTGTAAAATGCTAAGTAAAATTATTGTAACTAATTTAGATATTTTATGAATTACAGCTCCGTGGGAGTAGTTTCCGTAATTTACGTGACTCTTTTGATAATAGTTCAATACTATCAAGGAAAATACGTACCAGGAGAAATCAAGACCCGACCAACAGCTTGGACGGATACATTTCTTGTAATTCCGACTATTTGCTTTGGATATCAATGTCACGTCAGCGTTATTCCTATTTATTCTTGTTTCAAGCATCGAAACCTTAAACAATTTGCTGCCGCATCTATGCTTGCACTGGCAATTTGTGTTTTTACATACACTGTTGCTGCAACATACGGGTACTTAACGTTTGGTTCGAAAATTGAAAGTGACATTCTAGAATCTTACGATGCTAGAGACCCTTGGGTCCTCTTGGCAATAATTGCTATCTCGGTGAAAACGTACACAACGTACCCTATTCTCAGTTTTTGCGGAAATGCAGCAGTTAATGATCTGTGGGTGGATTCCCGAGAAGTGGAAGGAGTTCTTCAACTGGACCCTCAAGTCAAAGAGAAATTCAGACTGATAACCGTATTTGTATGGTTTTTTAGCTCACTGCTTTTAGCGGTAATAATGCCCAACATTGGGTCTGTGATTCAGCTCCTGGGTAGCCTTGCTGCAGTTTTTGTCTTCATTTTCCCAGGTAAATTTTTGTTCAATAACGTGGTTGTACAACCAAAGAAATTCTGATTTTTATTTACGTTATATTACAGGTTTGTGTTTATTAAGAATATCAGAGAAGATAATGGAAGACCGAGCAAATCGCAAAGGTGTTTGGTTAACTTTAGCTGCAGGGCTGTTTCTTGCAGTGGGAGCGTTTTTATTTGGATGTGTTTTTACCCAAGCGATTATTGTTGATTTTATTTCTGAAAAACCAGCCGAAGTGCCATTATGCGTTGTAAAATCAGTTCTTTCAAAACCAATGTTTTTGCGTCGACATATTGAAAATTAGGTGTAAGCAATTGTTTTTTAATGTGTATGTGTGATATTTTATACTGTTTCGTACTTTGGATTATAAAAAACTATATATTATATGTATGGGCCCAACAAATTTTAATTCCACGGTTAAAGTAAAACAAAAATGTTAATATTCTCATTGCTAACATCGCGGAGTGCTGAAACAGTTATTATTAATCCTACAGTCTCTTACATCATCAATATTGCATTTACTAAAACTGTATGTATATCTAGCTTCATCAGGTGAAAAATAATTTGATTCAGTCTGACATCTTCCATTTTCATTATTACGGTTAGAAGCCTTTTGATTGTCGAAAAATCCTAGGACAGGGGCAGGACTACTTAGTCTACCTCTTACGTAGTCAAATCTATCACCAGTAGTTATTACTGGTCCTTGATTTAAGAATACGGAATTATTACTGTCATCACAAGCAACACTCATAAGGCAGACTCTTCGACCGGCGCCTACGTTAAGGCGGAATCCCCTTTTGTTACCATAAAATACTAGATAGATTTTATTGAGATCTAATATTCTGAGGCCCATATACCTTCAACAAAATCAAATCTGTAATTAGCATTTTTGAAAAAGTAGTGTCACATACAGTCGTACATATAACTTTCTGTGGTATACCTATTGAGCTTAATTGTAAATCGCTGCCCTCCTTTTTTCCATTGCCAACGTTGGGAAGGTTTGTCTAAGCCTTCCTTTAGATAACCACCTTCAAGGTTGTATTGTAGTCTTGAAGAAAAAATAGGGGTATACTCTGTGAATCTAAGTTTCTAATTTTCATATTATGATTTATAAGAAAATTCTTACTTCTTGATTCCGTTGTGGTCATAAACTACTCCTGTTCCATCACAGTTTATATCAGCTAAAGCTGCTTTGTCAAAAGAATAAACCTGTTCGAAGGGATCTCGAATAACCAATACCCGGTTAAAATCTGCAGTATACAGTAAAAACTGATTTTATTAAATTTATTCAAAAAGTAGCTTTAAGCACTTATTATTATTATTAATGTCGTACAAGGCTCTGGGGCCGATATAACAACTGCAATACCACCATGAGGATAATGCACTCGCCCCGCTCCATTCTCAAAAGCAACACAGAATGGTTGACCTGAAGGATAGTACCTTTGGCCTACTGGAACACCTCTCGGCCATTGAAATCTGAAGAAAAATTTCTAAACTAATTAACGAAATTGGTTGCAACTTAGTAGTAAAATTGGGCATAAATAAGGACCTCGGAAATTTCTTTTCAAAATGAATCATGAGATTTTCGAGAAGAGGAATGGTTGGAGTTTTCAGTGGACTTTTGAAAACTGCGTTTTTAATACCCCAGCGATGGCTCACATCTGATACATTGACTTGGTCTTTTTGTCTTAAATGAGATATTTTAGGTAGCAACTTGGTGGCAGTGTGTTTAACGCTTAACGCTCTTTTGTCTAGAGGATGAGGATTTCGTTTACTTCGGCCTTTAAAATTTGTAGGTTGTTTTGCATTTTTTGGAAAAAGTAATTTGTCTTCATAATCTTGTTTGTCCTGAGTCTGGAGTGTAATATCAGAATGGAAATCGTAAAAATTAATACAACTAATTTCAATAAAAAAAGTCAGTGAATTAAATTATGATTTTATGAGTATAAATATACCAACTTTTAGACTTGGTAGTTTAACAGGGATTTCTTTAACTTTCTCTCTGACAGCTAAATTAGGAAATTTAGAAGTATAATTTTCGTCATCTTCGCCATTAAATTCAAAATAAAGTTCTTTCTCTTCTGAACTATTAACAGCAGTTTTGCGTTTTTGCAGCTTTTTTCTATTGCTTCGAGGCTTTATTGGCCCTGGAATCCTGTTATTGTTGGGGGGTGTTTTAGCCAACGAAAACGATATTCTATTTCTGTGTTGATTATTAAGATGTGGAATAAACGGTCCGGACATGATTCCATGAAAATGTTCAGCAGTGTCGTCATATACTCCAGGACGGAGTTTTTTCGGAGTAATTCTTTTAAGATGTGTCATATCTCCAGATGCATCCAATTGAGATTCATCACTAGAGGAACCAGATTTTGCTCCCAAAATCTCTATAAGCCTCTGGGCCAAAGGTACCCTTTCTTTATGAATCGATTTATTTTTTACTTCTACCTCAGTTTCGGCTTCTGCGGCCGATTGTTTCTTTATGGAGCCATTTTTAATGGACATTTGTTTAATGGACATTGGTTTAGTTGACATTTGTTTAATGGACGTTGGTTTAGTTGACATTTGTTTAATGAACATTTGCTGTATTGTTTCGATCCGTCGTCCTCGCATAGGATCGAAACAACGAAAATCTCTTTTTCTGGCGATATCGTCCATTTTTTTCTTCGCCTTCTTTGCTGTCCGCTCAATCATTCTACCTTAAATTCCAAACATCCGCATGGTTAAAATAAAATTTAACAACACATTAACTAAATTATTTTCTAAAAAAGACATTACTTCTAACGTCAGCAGTGGTTGGGCGCAAAAGGCCCTTTGCCCTAGCTTCATCTCTAAATATCTGTTTGAACTTATCCACGTTATCAGAAATAGATGAGTAATCACTTAGGCCACCGGTTAAATCTTCGTGCAGTACATTTTTTGATCGAATAAGACCAACACCTTTACAAAGTACCGGCTGACCGTTAAAGTAGTTAAGTTTTTCACCATAACCTGTTTTTCGTGCATCATTATCACCCCAATGACCAATCGATTTCAAATGACCTCCATAAAACTTTTCTTGTGCTCCAAAGAATTTATCGTTTTTTGATTTTTTTAGATAAGCTTTTCCGTAAGTAGGCACCCAGTAGTTTCCTTTTTGTCCCCCGTGTAAGTTTTGTGATCGTAGCTTTTTTTCAGGTAGTAGTGGTAGGACGGTTCCTGCGGCCTATCAATATTGAGCAATATATAATTAAATGAAAATACATTGATTTAGAATTAGTTTGAAAAACTTTCTATTGTCACTGTCTTGTTCATCATTAATGTAATTAATTTCATAATGTAAGCATAAAAAATAGACTTTGCTTCAATAATAAATTCATAAAAATTAAACGATGAATGTAAATACCAACATTTAGATTCTTAAATGGTAGTTTAACAGGGCCTTCCTTCATATCAGTAATGGGGTTAGGTGAACTTTTCTCCCTGGCAGTTGCATTAGATAATTTAAAATGATAATCATCGTCATCTTCCCCATAAACTTCAAAATCATTTTCTTCCTCATCTAAAATTTCAATTGAAGAATCGCGTTTTTTTAATGAAAGCTTTTTTTCATTGATAAGGGACTTTGGCTTTATTGATTTTCGAATTATGGGTTCAGATGGAGGCGTTTTAGCCAATGAAAACGATATTCTATTGCTTTGAGTATTAACGTGAAGAGTAAACGGTCCAGACATAACTCCATGAAATCGTTTAGCAGTGTCATCATAGATTCCAGGATGAAGATTATTTGGGGAAATTCTTGGATGACGTATCATATCTCCAGCTTCATCTATTTCAGATTCTTCTGAACTCGAAGTTTTACGAGTTTTCTGTTTTAAAATCTCTAAAAGCCTATTCCTGTCTGTGTGAACCTCTGTCTTCCTTGATGGGACTTCAGTTTTACGCCTATTCTTGTCTGTATGAACCTCTATGTTCTTGGTTGTTACGTCAGTTTTACGTCTATTCTTATCCGTAAGAATCTCTATGTTCTTTGTTGTTACTTCAGTTTTACGCCTATTATCTGTAAGAATCTCTATGTTCCTTGTTGTTACTTCAGTTTTACGCCTATTCTTATCTGTATGAACCTCTATGTCCTTTGTTACTTCAGTTTTGGTGTTCAATTGCTTTTTGATAGGCATTTTTTTGTTCATCTGTCGCATACGATTGTAACGTCTCCACTCTTTTTCCATGAATATATCACCTAATTTTTTCTTCGCCTTCTTTGCTGTCCGCTCAATCATTCGATCTTAAATTCCAAGTATCCGTAAAGTTAAATACAATTCAACAATAAATGAACCTATTCATATTCTAATAAATACTAATAATTACTTGTAACTTCAGCAGTGGTTGGGCGCAATAGACCCTTTGCTCTAGCTTCATCTCTAAAAATTTGCTTGAACTTATCCACGTTTTCAGCAAAAGATGAGTATTCGTTAAGGCCACCGGTTAAATCTTCATGTAGTACATTCTTTGATTGAATACGAGCAAGGCTTGAAAGATCAACTTTACTTTTTTCATAACCTGTTTTCCTAGCATCATTTCGAATTTTTTCATGATTACCAATCCAATGTCCAACAGATTTCGAATGAATTTCATAAAGTTCTTCTTGTGTTCCAAAGTAATTACCATTACTATCTTTAGCGTTCTTTTGAGGAACTCTCCCGTCATTAGGCAGACAGGGATCTTTATTTTGCTCACCGTGTAAGCTCTTCTTTGGTCGGTCTTTTGTATATGCTTTTGGTAGTCCTGGTATGACGTCTGTTATCGGTAGAGGCAAATCTGTATGGATGTCTGTCTGGGCACCATTGGATCCAAATTTGGAACTAAAATGCAACAAATATTAATTTAAATCAATTTTCAGCAGCAAACCATTGATAATTACAATAATGAGCTATATCGTTTTGAACATTTCGGAACAATTTCAATACTTGAACTATTATTTAGTATTATAAAGTTGTTGGTTGGTGTAAGATTTAAAATGATAAATTTTAATGTCAAAAAAACCGATTACTCAATATAGAGTTGTAAGCCTTGATCATCGTGAAATGGGCTCTTCTGGAAAACCTTCCGAACTTTACTTTTTTCATAACCTGTTTTCCTAGCATCATTTCGAATTTTTTCATGATTACCAATCCAATGTCCAACAGATTTCGAATGAATTTCATAAAGTTCTTCTTGTGTTCCAAAGTAATTACCATTACTATCTTTAGCGTTCTTTTGAGGAACTCTCCCGTCATTAGGCAGACAGGGATCTTTATTTTGCTCACCGTGTAAGCTCTTCTTTGGTCGGTCTTTTGTATATGCTTTTGGTAGTCCTGGTATGACGTCTGTTATCGGTAGAGGCAAATCTGTATGGATGTCTGTCTGGGCACCATTGGATCCAAATTTGGAACTAAAATGCAACAAATATTAATTTAAATCAATTTTCAGCAGCAAACCATTGATAATTACAATAATGAGCTATATCGTTTTGAACATTTCGGAACAATTTCAATACTTGAACTATTATTTAGTATTATAAAGTTGTTGGTTGGTGTAAGATTTAAAATGATAAATTTTAATGTCAAAAAAACCGATTACTCAATATAGAGTTGTAAGCCTTGATCATCGTGAAATGGGCTCTTCTGGAAAACCTTCCGAGCCAAATAATCAGCGTACACTGCCGGGGGAGACTGAGGTCTTTTACAAGACATAATACTTGCAACAACTCTGGCAAAATGGGCTGGTGGTTTAACCCGTGGGGAAGTAGGTCTAATCTTCCGAGAGTTTGGTAATGACTGTACCCTGGTCAGATTGTACGTAGTAACATTAGGGACAATTTTTTTATTTCTGTTTCTTGGGCTAACAAGCGTTCCGTCATCCTCCATAAATTTCATTTTACCAGCGAATTTAGATTTCTTAGCACTTTTTCCACGCTAAGTTGACTGTTGTAAGTTAAATGAATAACAAAAATATACAAAATTTGTAATTAATGTGTTGTAAATATCATGAATTGTTCAGTTAATAAAAGTATCTGGTAATTAAAACGCTAAAAAAATAAATGGTCCAGTCCAGTTTTGGGAATAACATGGGAAATATGAAAGGTATACAAAACAACGCTTCCGGGATAACTGATAACTGATAAGCAGGCATGCCAAGCGAGTTCCAGGAGAGGTCATGAGCTAAGAAAAGTTCTTTCTCATATTACTATAAATTACTATTGCTACCATAGTTATATTGTTTTGAGCTAACTTCAAACTTCCTCAATGCTTACATTGTGGAGAGAAGTCCACACCCAGACGATCTTTTGTGGTCAATTATGCGGTCGGAGAAGAGCTTGAAATGAAAACTAAAAAGTCTTTAATTTTAATGATATTATTACGACAAATTTTCTGGCAAATGTTTTGATGTGTGTGTTTAATATTTTAATTTTTTTGCACTTTATTATATTATCAAAAAACTCTTACGGACACTATTGTAAATTCATGGTTAAAGTAAAACAAAACTGTTTTAAGTAGATACTCATTACTACGACTTCTGCCTATATTGCGGACAATAGCAGTTGAAAGCCAGAGTCATTGGGTCAGTTACTTCACAACTTAAATTACATTGACTAAATCTGTATCTACATGTAGCTTCCCCAGGAGGATAATAATTTGGTGCAGTCTTGCATCTTCCATTTTGATTGTTACCCTTAGAAGTCTTTTGATTCTCAAAAAATCCAATTCCAAGGACGGGGGTAACTAATTTTCCTCTTATATAGTCAAATCCTTCACAATCAGTTAATAGGCGTCCTTGATTTGCTGAGGGTAAGGAATTACTGCTGTTATCGCAAGTAACGCTCATAAGGCTTATTTTTCGACCAGCGCCTACGTTAAGGCGGAATCCCCTTTTGTTACCATAAAATACTAGATAGATTTTATTAAGATCTAATATTCTGAGGCTCATATACCTTAAAAAAACAATTTGCAATTAGTAATTTTTTTAAAACCAGTACCACATCGTATTTACATCGACTTGGTCTCCCTCTCCTAAATGAGATGACTTACCACACACTTGGTTGTCGATTTGTGAGACCCTTGTCATTTCTGTATCTTCATTGTAAGTACTTCTTCGCTTTTTGTCACCTTGTAAATTTGCATCTTGATTTGAATTAGTTGGAAAAAGTAGTTTGTCTTCATATTCTTGTTCATCCTGAACCTGAGTCTGAGCCTAATTTCAAAATGTAATAGTTAAAACTCAAACAATACAGAAAAATAACAACTTTAATATACACAATTCAATTTTTTATCAATTTAAAGAGTGAATATGAATACCAACTTTTAAACTTGGTAGTTTAAGAGGGACTTGTTCTTTCTCTTTCTGGACTACGGTTTGGCCTAATGAAACTTTTTCTCTGACAGCTAAATTAGGTAATTTAAAAATATAATCGTCTTCCTCTTCGTCATAAACTGAAAATTCACCATCGTCCACTCCCGAAATTTCACCAGAAAAATCTCCAGCTACATTCGTTTTAGATTTTACGCTCTTAGAGCGACTCTTCTTCTTAGTCCAAACCTGTGAACGGCTCTTTTTATCTAATACCTGTGAACGGTTCTTCTTATCTAATACCTGTGAACGGCTCTTATCTAAAACCTCTGAACGGCTTTTCGACAAATCTGCTTCTTTATCTCTCCGAGCTTGTATCTTTTTTGATACGGATTTCTTGTTCAAAAGTTTATGGCTAGCGATTTTTTCCATTTCTCGCATAGGATCCATAAGACTTAACTCTGTTCCTGCAGCTATAAGGTCATCTATTATCGTCTTCGCTTGCAGTGGTGTCCAATTTTTCATTGCATCTTAAATTCCAAGTATCCGAATGATTAAATAAATTTCCAAAAAAATAAATTAGCCTATTAGGATAAGGAATTACTTGTAATTTGAGCCGTGGTAGGACGATCAAGACCTTTTGCCAGAGCTTCTTTTCTAAATGCTATTTTGAAAGTATCAATGTTTTCAGAAATAAATTTGTAATCAGTTTGGCCACGTGACTGAACTTGAAAAAGATTTGGGGCCTCAACTCTATGAAGTATTGGCTGACCGCTCTTATCATAGATATTTTCGTCATAGCTTGTTCTCCTGGCATTGTTTTGTGTTTTTATTTCAGTACCAGACACAAACTCAAGGAAAGAGCGCTCATCTGTTGTTAAATAAACCCAAGAATAAATTAACATTTTCAGATAAGGCATTATTACTTTTAATAATGCTACATCTCGCAAGACCTTTAATCATATCTTCATCTCTAAACATTTGCTTTAACATACCGGTCTTATTTGTCTTATTTTGAACAACATCTTGGGGACCAAGTTTACGAAGAATACGCTCACCCATGGTATTATTGCTGATTTTTGCATCTAAACCTACTCTTGCATTCATTGCATATGAAGGATCGTTTATTGTTTTTATACCAGTACCAGCCCCAGGCCTATTCGATCTCAAATGGTCTCCAAAGTCTTCATCTACGGTTTAATAAAACCCAAGAATAAATTAACCTATTTGGATAAGGCATGACCTGTACCTTCAGTAATAATAGATCTCACACAACCTTTTGTCATAGAAGCTTTGTGTCTTTGCTTAGCTGAGTACATCTTTGAGCTACCGGAGAAATCTTCTTGGCCTTTGCCTGAGGGACGAACTTTGCGAACAGGCTGACCGTTGCTGTAGTTGGTTTTTTCACGATTCAAAAAGCCAGTCTGAAAAGTTCTTTCATTCATACCGTCTTTCCTTGAATAGTTTGGCGTTCTTCCATCAGTACCACCACTACCACCACCATACCTAGGCCGCGTTCTTCCATCAGTACCACCCCCATACCTAGGCCATTTAGACTGACCTCCATAATCCTTTTCCTGTGCTCCGCAAGATTGATTTATACCATCGCTTAACTTTTTCAAATAACCTTTTCTGTAAATAGGTAGCCAGCAATTTTTATTTTGCACACTGTGTAATAATATGTTTGGTCCACTGCATTCCGGTGGTGGTGGTTCAATTTTTGGTAAATCTTCCAAGAAAATGTCTTTTCTTACAAACTTGGATCCATATTTGTACCTGAAAAATAAAAAATTGGTAATTTTTTTTAAATAAACAAATGACCGACCTAAAATAATATTTGAGAAAGTTTTATGTTTAACTTATAAAACCCTGGAAGTTGGTTTTCTTAATGTTCGAAAGTATTAATTAACGCCAAAAAACTTACTCAATATAAAGTTGAAAGGCTTTCTCATCGTGATAGGGGCTCTCCTGAAAAAATTTACTAGCCAAAAAGTCAGCATATACTGACGGGGGAGATAAAGGTCTTTTACAAGACATGTGACACAGAATATTTGCAGCAACTCTGGCGAAATGAGCCGGTGGTTTAACCCTTGGAGAAATAGGTCTTGTTTTTAAAGTCTGAACTTGTGGTAATGGCTTTACCATCTTCAGATTGTATGTAGCAAGAGCAACGCTATTGGGGTCAATCATTTTATTCCTTTCACTAGGACCGGGACTAACCGGAAAAATCTTCTTCTCATTCTTTATCGGAATTAATTCCATTAGAATATTCGACTTTTATTGACACTTCTTCCACGCTATACTTACTGACTGTAATGTAATGTGTGAGTTAAACGAAGAATAAGAAGAAATTACAAAAAAATGTTTAATGTGTTTTAAATATTGCTCAGAACTGTTTAATTAAAAATGGTTAATAGTTAGTCTTTCAATAGTATTTGGCAGTTAAGCAATGGTCCGGTCGGGGTTAAGATAAGAGTAAAAAATACAGAATAGTAGGTAGTAGGTATGCAAATTACAAAATGATGGCTATACAAACAGATTTTGCTGGGCTTTTTAAGGCGTTCACACATATGCTGATTTTGTCTTGCATTTACGAACAAATTTAAAAGGCCAATAATTATCCTTAGTAACTGTGAACTGCGATATGTTTTTTAAGCACTTAAAAATATCAGACATAAAATGTATGCATTTATAATGGGGGTCATAAGGCGAACACAAATCAGATATCGGTACGGACTGTGATGGCCCCGAGGGACACGGTCACATCTGTTTTATTGCAAAAATGTAAATCAAAGTTTTTAAAAAATGCAAAATGTATCTAGAATCTAGAGTTATATCGATTTTTATAAAATCTACGTTTGATAAAATACATTATTATAAATATGCACTAAAAATTATTTTCCCGAAAGCAGATTATGGATACAGGCCAAATACAATATATATTATTTGTATTTGCAAGACATTTTAATTTAAGTCTATCTTATCCTTCTAATAGTTTCCAAATCTTTAAGTATCTTCTCATTTAATTCGTCTACTGATGAATCGGACGGCAAAATGCTATTGGCCACACTTGTAATAATTCTTATTCCATTATCATAGCTCACCATACAGAATCCAATGCCTGAAAATTTGAATTCTTAATCATTTAATTTGTTGATCAAACTGCATTAAAATTCAAAAATGCAAACAAATGATAATAAACTTATAAACTGTCTTGGCTTACCAACATTCCCTTTTCCCATTCCAGCAGAAAAATTTATATCAACAACCCGGTTATTACCTCCACCCCCAATAAAATACATTGTTTCCTGAGGGCCAGGGAAATTAGATGTCAAAACTGTGGAAAACTTGTTGCTTGAAAACCAGTCCATCATCCATGTGAATAATCCACCGAACAATGGAATTATTGCAAAATTAAATATTGTAGCACTTGACCGCTTTAGGTTTTGATAATTTTTTTCAACTTTGGCCAGTCTTTTTTGCGGATCAGAAGTTCCAACGGGTAGTTTCATAAATGAAAATACGCTGAAAAAAATCAACACAAAATAATAGAATGAATGAATGAGTCTCAATCATCACATGCAACTAAAGACTACATCAGAATCAATACAAACAATTCAAAGGTATTTGTTTCTTACAAATAATTACAAAGGTTGTTCGGGTGACCTGGCATTGGCAATGCTATTCCAGTCGTTACATACTCTGGTACCCGAATTCCTTTTTCGAGCATCATATTCCTCAACCCCCCAGCCAAAGAAGCCATTATGACTGTTGTAAAGCTAACACCATTAGCTTTTCTAATTTCTTTAATATATTCTAAAGGAATTCTGTCAGTAAATCCAGTGTTGAATGGTCTTTCAAGTTTACTTAAAGGTAAATGCCAATCATTCTTATCATTGCTTTGTACCATCAAATCAACAAACTGATATGGTGCACGCAAGCAAAAAACTAAACTGTTGAAAATTTGAGATAAAAAACTTTTCTTGAAAATAATTGGCTTTGTTATCTTCTCCAAGCTAAAATTATTGACTTCTTTGATTAATAACCATAAAAGAGCATAACCATCACAAAGCCCATGATGACATCGAAAAATTAAGACAGATTTTTTTGCACTCGACTCTCCATTTTCTAAATAATTAGCCACAAATAAAAACTCCCAGGGACTTTTTGCTACTTTAAATGGTAAAGCTGTGAGGGATTTTATTATGCTTTTTAGTTCATCTTCAGTTGTTACTTTTTCCTCAGGTTTTTCATTCAATGGGAAGTAATATTTGATGTGCTCAGTTATGTTAAAATCACTTTCCCATTTCCAGAAGAGAAATCCCAACCACTTGTGATAATACTGCTGAAGCTCTGGGTAAACGAGTTTACCGTTTAGCTGTTTTTTGTAAATGATTTTATTCAAGAAATTTTCACGAAACTGATGAAAGTCCAAATTATTTTCCAATGTGAACCAAACACATAAATTCCATTTTGAATTATTTGTTGGATTATCTATTGCAATTGGGGCGCTGCGTGTTGTCAGCATTCTTCCTAAATCTGGACGGAATATTTTACTAAACTTTGATACGATAAATCGAAATAAATAAATTGGAAGACAAACTATTATTGATATTGGAAATAAGAATAGAAATGCTATGAACAGTGTTATTATGCAGAATCGAGTCTTCAAAATCTTTAAAATCCTAGTCATTTTCAGTACAAATCGTATGGCTTGCCCAAAAGATTGAAATAATTTATTATATGCTGAATCAGTCTAAGGGAGTTAAATAACGTCGAGCCAACAGTTAGTTTACTATCTTCAAGCCCATTTTTGCACACTGCCAGTCAGTTCTAAGAAAGAATACCAGTTTCCTTTAATTAAGACATTCTTTGTAAAATAGGTCTGTGCATTTTTATTATAAAATGTTGAGTCTTTGGAAAATGTTAACTTCACAGTGAGAGTGACGAACACGCGATTAAGTTTTTAAACTTAAGTTAAAAAGTTAAACATTTTTGAGAATTTCTGTCATTTTTAAATTCACAAGTACGTTTTAAATCAAGTTTCGTTCTGGAAGAGTTTTCAATGTTGCATGAAAAAAGTTTGGAATCAATGTCAAATAAAATAAAGACTTTTCCTTGAAAATGTTCATGAAGTAAAGGAAGGAAATGTAAAATTTACGCATAACTGTCCGTCAAGCATTGTGTGAAGCTTTTCGGCTTGCCCAACACTCATTAATCTTCTTATTTATAATATTTTAATTTCATGCAGCGTATACCTCATTTTAGTGTCCACTAATGGTGATTAATCCAGGGAAATTAAATTCTTTGACCTTAGAATTCCAAGATCAAATAAGGACTTCATACTGGATGTTATGGGTCTCACTTTATAATGATGTCATCGCATTTAAACATTTAAGTTTCGAAGTATGAGTATGAAGCATTACTTCTTCGATACAAAGTATAATTGGAATATTTATTATAATCGTTGTTGTTCATACTATTTATTAAATACTTATGTTAATATCTAATCTACCTGTGTATGCGAATATCTACTACTTAAGAGTATATATTATCTTAATATGTTGATTGCATTAAAAATGAATTGTAATTCTAATACTAATAAAATGCTCAGCCCTCATCTAATTTCTAGTTATCATAAAAATAAATTCAAAATAAAATGATAATCGAAATTTTGTTTTTGTTGTTTGCATACTATAAAGGCTAAACTGTTTGACACGGTTTTAGGAGAATTTAAGGGCAAATGGACTAACAATATTTTATAAAATTGCTCTTAAAATCGATTGTAAATACGTTTATACAAGATCAACCACCGTTTTCAGTTTTAAAGTTTAAATGGTCTGATTTCCACATTCCATACTGCAGACTCACGAATTCGTGATTTTTGACCTAAAAGATAGGAAGGTCATAGAAAAAAATGGAAAGAGCAAAAAAACTCTTCGAATTATCTGAACTATCGATAGTAAAGGGGGGAGGCAAGATCCATGGAGCTCTTACGGGCACTTGTAACAAGTCCACTCTATGAACGATAACTCTAATAAGAGCCGAACAGTAGTCTAGCTGGTCTAGCAGCACCCGCTTTCTATCATCCCGCAAAAGTTTGACTTCAGGGTTTGAAGTAAAGAAGTAATAGTGCAGACAGCAAAGAATTCTCCATAATTGATTAGGTAATTGTAATTAAAGTTTCGAAAAATCCTTTTTTACGTCCACTTAATAAACGTTTCAACTACCTTCGACACGAAACTTGCCCAAATCCACAATTACCTAGAAACAATATAAAGCTAACCTCATAAATAACTAATTCATAATTCGAAAATTCGAATCGATATCGAACTAATAAAGCACTGCTTACTGTCAACTGTCAACTGTATAGCCATACTGTCAACGTGTCAAGGTGTCAACTGCCTGTGTGCCGGTGAGTATAATTAACTAAACACAAAATCACTTTGGTAAAATTTTACTGAAGAGTTATGATAGTTAGTAAAAAACTCATTTCGAATTCCATTGAGCTTAAACATT
>JAQGAA010001598.1:0-15084 GCA_034696425.1 Isotoma viridis | reverse complement strand
CTCTTTTATATTATTATTAGTAACGCTACGCTAAGGTTATTTTAGTGTATTTCTTTAAAACGCTCAAAACCCTTTTCAACATTAAATATTTCATTAGTTGTAAGTATTTGTGTGTTTTCATTTCAGAAGCTATAGAAAACCGCTGAAATAAACTAATCTCTACACTTTCGACGACTATACCATCTGAATTATTTTTATCAGTAAACCCGTACGTCATTAGTTTTTAATTGATACAATTGTACAGCAAAATTAGACTTTATCCAAACGTACTACAATGCTACCATTACTTTCATTTATGAAATAATTAAGCATTCCCATTGGAAATCTCACAGACAGAATCATTGCTTGAATGACCCGTTTAATTCTGTGGTTCATATAACATTTCTCGGTTCCTTTTTCCCCTTAATACTAAATATAAAAACATTACATGGAATGTGAGATTACATTGACATGTCTACAAGCTATTTCATTTTGGTAACCAGTGACCAGTATTCAATGGAGCTATGGTTAATTAGTTAATTGTCATTTGAAGGAAATCTGTTACTAAAATCACAGTAAAATGCTTTAGGTCTGGATGGATAGATAGGGAATTTGAAGGCATGCAATTGCTTGTAGAAATGCTTGAAATTTTGAAACCTTGGAATGTATTAATTCGACTGTAAGGTATTACACCCTTTTTCCGAGAAGAATAAGAAAAGTAATTCAATATGGAATAACAATAGATATGATTTAATACAGTGATGATAACACTATAGACTGGACTATATGAGAATCTTACTTAAAAACATATCGCACGCTGCCCCAACTTATCAAAACTATATTCCTTTGTTTTGCCTTTAGTATTGTTGTAAATTTATTAAAGTTTCTACATTGCAGTGATTGTAATAAAATAATATTAAAGATTTTGGATCGGATTGAATATTAGGTTCTTTGCTAAACATGAAAAGTTTAATACATTACATGCTCTTTTGGAATGGTGGACACATGGCAGGTTTCTATCTTCGTATAATTTTGAGGATTTTGAAATTGTAAGTCTGCCATATCTGGAGAATTATTAAGAGTCTACACATTGCTTTTACTAGAAGAGCGAGAAAGCTTATGGCTGGTTGGAAACCAAAGGTTATAAAAAAGACGAAATTCAATAACCGATGATGAGATCCGTTCTTGCTCGTAATAAGTCAAAAAACTGAAAAAGGAATCGTGAGATCGTGACATATCCTTGGATCTCAAACAGTAACGCAAATCAGTCGACTTTCATTTATTTACTATTGCTACAAACCTCCACTTACAAAGTGCAGGTTTATTCAATAGTAAATAGGTTGCTAGCTTTTACAAAGCCAACATCGCAGCTTTAGAAAAACGGGTCAGGTATGAGTCACCCGCACGGTCATTTTCAGTACACATATGAATATTCAAAATCAGATTTTTCCTTTTTATAAACTTCAACTCATTAAAACAATACTATACGCCACCGCTTTTTATTTTCTTTAATTCTAAAATAAAAATTAAGTTAGCTTTGAAATTAGGGCTTTGACTTTTCGTGTACAAGAAATTAAAAAATGTTTTCTTAACTTTTGCCTTAGTGTACTTAGTGAATACAACTTTGAAATATATATATACCTAGTTTTAAATTGTACAAACTGTAAACTAACGAGAACGACTGAAGGAAGTTTTAGAAAAACCCTTCTGGTCCCTCAATTCAAAGCCAACTTTAAAACATAACTTGACCCTTTATTTTAATCTTTGAAGTAGTCATGCCAAATTTTAGGTGCTCATATATAGCGTTTGTTTATTTTTACCGGTAAGGTATTTGGTCCTTTCCTTACTACACGTCAAAAACTTGACCGCTTCGGGCAATCTTTTCAAGTTTGCCGTGCATGTTGGCGAACTCCCCTTTGGTCAATGTTTGGTTAGAATAGTCACGACCGGGTTCTACACTTGTCGAGTTATCATAAAAATATAATAAAATATAAATATAAGAATAGACCCGGTGTAAACATACCCTGCCTTGGTGACCAAAAATATGCTTAAATTCGTAGTCAGTTTATTCTATACCTTTCAAAACTTCATTTCCATGAAATCCTTCAAATTCTTTAGAACTAAGACAATGCTTAAGGAAACAATGTCATTATTGATAGATAATAGAACCATCATGTTTTAATACATTCATTTGAGCGAAAGTAACAACTTGAATGACACAATAGCCAATACCTCTACCATAACTTTCACTACAATAACTGTCAAAATTATACCTTAAGAGCTTATGTCCTCAATAATGTTCATTCATGTCATATTCGTCTTCCTGCCAATTCCAACCCACTTTTGAGTTCGTGTACAATGACTTATTGTGATACCCATAGATTAAAGTTTTTTATCAATATAGAAATATGGAACCATGTATGATCTTTTTAATGCAGGTTATCTTATATAGAATAATTGAACACAATCCTAATAAATTCATCCCTACTACTCGAAGACCATAAGCCAGGAAATTGCAATGAAGAAAAATTATGCCGACCCCATAGTGCTGGGTATAAATGCTAAAAAGATTTTTTAATGCCATCTAACATATGAAGTAGTATATCTAGTTCAACACATTTCAACTTTTAGAATAAAGTTATTCGGTTTTTGTGATCTGCTAAAGACAAATACAAGGAAAAATGGGTTTTACCTAGTTACCAGTCTACGCTTATTCGGTTCGATAACAGTCATTGTTTGCCTTTTCAACAGTTTCTACTACAAGCTAGGAAAGCCGTCTCTCGAAAAGACCGACATGATGACGTCTCTCCTCTCCCAGTAGATTTTACCTTTTGCACTAAGAGTTTGAGATTTCAACCATTTGTTTACTTACCAAATTGTACTTCTGTACAAACAAAATGCCTAGAATCGTCTTTTTGTTGCTCTACGTCAAAGCCAGAGTTGTTCCATTGTTAGAGTTACTGAATTACTCAAAATCAAACTGCATGAAACCTTGAACGTATAGTACAAACTACGAAGGGATCGTACTAAAAGAAGACGAGAAAGTCTTCTACATGGTGATTTACTCAAGCGTTTCTCTTTTATTAAGTAGCGCTAGCTACTTTATGTGACTGCATTTTCTCTCTTTCTTTTTGTCCGTCTGTCTGTTGGCGCTCTGGCTTTCGAACGGGTCAATTTTTTCGAAATCTGATTTCTCCAATAGGTTTATAAGGTCCTAGCGGAGGTCAAGTTCGTTAATAGGTAAAATCGGACAAGCTCTTCAAAGTGTACTTTTAAGGGTTCTTCAAAAATACATGACAGCATATGGCAACTTGGGTATCATTAGAAACTTTGTGTGCTTCTTAATACAGTAACAGGGGTCCTGTGGTCCTTATAGGTTCTTAAAACGACCTTTTTAGGCACCCGTGTTAAAAATGCTTCTTTTTGATTGTGCATCTCAAAAATATTGTTAAAGAATGTATATAAGGCTCTTTTGAGGGAATGAAGGGTCTGGGCCCTTAATGACCTTTTTAAATGCTCATGCTTAAAATCTTTTTTTGGTTCTAAATGTCATAAATACTATTAAGGAAGGTGTGTAAGGGCATTTTGAGTGTGTTAAGGGACCCTTTAGAGAGCTTTTGAAATACCCATGTTTAAAATGTTTCATTTTCATTCCACATCTCAGAAATTATTATTAAGGAAAGTGTCTAGGATCTGCCGGTATAAAGCCCGCGCCGCTAGCGCTACTTGAGTATACTTGCCAGGTTTATTATGACTTATTTTAGATCCGATTTTTTGGACCTGTGTTTCCACCCAACTTACTTGAATGACATTAAGCAGCTAAACTTTTAGGGAAAAACACTCGAAAATTTCCAATGAAATGCAATATATAGAATATATAATACTATTTACCTTAGGATGAACTTAAAAACTTATTGCTGTGGACTAGAAATCAATGATGTTTTTCTTAAACCTTTCTTGTTCGAAACAAAAAACATTTAAACAATCATCTTTAGTGCTCAAGAAAATCCTAAAATGCTGAATCCGTGATCGTCCGCAAATCTCTAAAGCTCTAGAAATGTTTCTGATTTTACTTAATCTACCTAGAATAAAAGTCCATAACTTTATTTTATTTTTTATACCCATCTCGAGCGGAAGGTGAGATAAAAGCATAAATGCCTGGCTTTCTCCCTTTATACCTCTCAATTTTAACCTTGTAACGACCTCCAAGCCCGACCATTGAGGAACTTAAATCTTCTAAAAGCTTGTTTGTCCTGCTGAAAAGTTTAGTGATCATGGGGTAAGTCAGTTTAAGTAGTAGGAGTGCACAGTCATACATTTTTCATATCATTTGTAGACCAACGTAGACACCCAAGGTGATACTTAAAAACTTCTCATTCCCAGTAAAACGGGGCACATTTCACACACACAAGAAGATTGAATGAACTAGATGAACTTTTGGTTCAGTCTGGATGCAATAGCAGTGGGGCTCCCCACTTTTTCCTGCCGTGTTAATACTTTTCTCTTTACTTTCTTTCCTCCTCTCTCCTACCTCTACTAAACATTCTTTCTTCCTTTCATTCTTTTTTTATACATTGGACTCAAGACAGGTAGAAGTGGCAGAAAAAATAAAAAAGGTAAGCCTTTTATCTCATTCATGCATATGTATGCATTTCTGTCTCTCCTTTTCTTTATCATTCCTTCTCGACTCTCCCAATTCCCAACATCCCGAATCCCAACTGTACATTGAGGTAAAAGCTGTTTCTTGATTTCCAATAATTGAGAGATACATGTGAGGTGGTATTTTTCCATTTTTTTATTTCATCTGAACCGACGTCACCGAAGAGTTTGTTTTATCGTTGTTGTGAGTACCACAAAAATTAAACATGGGATACGACGTACTAAGAAAATACACACAAATAACTATAGCATTTTATATTTTCTCCACGTTATGTTACTTTTCTCTTCACGGGAATTCCAAATGTGTACTTGAAATCCAAAAACTTCGAAAATAGAAGAAACACCGTGAAATAGTATGATACACGCTTCTACAATTGTAACAGGTGACACATGTCATACTATAGATGTGGCATGAGATAAGATACATTTCCCTTCCCTTTCTTCTCAAACGAACCTATCTTTTTTGCTGTTATTAAACTCAACTGTTCCAAATCCTATGTGAGTACTAAAGTGATAAAGAGATACGGCAAAATGGGAAAATCGAGATGGGGATGGGGACCAAATGGTGCGATTTCTAATCCTATACTACATCTTCAAAATGTCTCGATATAGTCTAAAAAGAAGTAGCTCTCCAATATAGGTGGACAGATCTTGGTAGAATAAACATTCTTTCGTTATATCATTCCCCAGGCATACTTTTTACTGCCTACTTTTGAGGTAAAAATACCAAGTATGAAAGTAATATCCAACTGATCGTTTATTCGTCTCCACCTAAAGTTGCAAGAAAACACCATCAGAAATACAAAATCACTTCACATATTGCTTTTACTTTGCCAATGTGATCTAAGAGTGACACAAAAAGTATCACTTGTTTAGGACTAGGTGGAGTCTGCTCTTTTAGCATTGGCCAAAGAAATATAGGATTCTTCTGTCCCTGAAAAAATACCAGAGAGTACAAGAAATACTCGTAAAGTCATAAGAAATAAAGAAGAAAGAAAAGCTCATATAGTAAAAAATGAGATTTAGAAAAAAATGGTTATAAAAAATTTGTGTATGTTTCTTTTTACCCTAAACTTTCTTATAATATGTTCTATACATTACATTCTACTATTTGGAACCAGTTGTATATGATGGTATTCACTAGAACTTTTCTTTTATGTAAGTACGAATGATATGAGTAGTATCATAATAATAATCCAACCATAGCCAAGGGACTGGACTTGGTTTCTTCAGGGCCAAGATTTTTATTGTTCATACATATAGCAGTCAACCATATAGTAGAAGTGGTAAGTTGTAATAGTGAACCATAACATACCCAGCAGCAGTCATCTATTACTTGGAAATCTTAAGGAGGGAGGGGACCAAATTCTCCTTACACAAGTACTTTCACAATGTATTATCATCGTAAGAAAATTTGCAAATGTTTACGTAATATCCTTAGTTATATTCTTCTTATTTTGTCACACACACGCTCCAAATATTTTAACAAGTGGGATTTCCACACTTTTTAGTGTAACAAACATTATTTTTGACCGATTCGTTTTTTTATTTATAGTCTTAGAAAATTCTACAAGGGCATGAAATTTTTCAAGATATTGAAATCCCTTCTATGAATGATATTGAAGTAAACTTTGAATAAAAACGTGCTTAATTTACTTTGATGTGCATTAAGGGTGTTTAGCTGATTAAAAATGAGTCAAACTGACTTGAATTTTTTTTCATTTTTATAGCATTTGAAAATATTTCATTGTTAGGATAGAAGCAAAATATTGCTCTAAATTGTTCAGACAGTTACGGTTTGTCCTTTGATTTGAAAACAATTGTCTTTAGACTTCTTGAACATACTTCTTACACTTCTTGTATCGACAATGCTTATGAAGATCAGTGGGTTGCTGAATTCCCGTGTCGACATGCATTGGTCATTTAAGTTCTCGTGAACATTTGTACCATCCCGTGTTACAAATGATAATCCCGTGGAGTCTTATTTGCATTGTATCTTAAATTCCCGTGCATTGATATTCATACATGCTGATAAACTAAGTATTATTTCATGTTAAATACTATTTTACAAATAAAACAATCAACCACCTTTAAATACTCAGTGTCTATTCAGCCGTCGTACTAGGCATTGCAGTTATGGCTTCTTCGTCGAATTTAAGAGAAATTTGCCAAAGACATTTTTACGCATCAATTGTGAATACTGAGGAAAATGTAGTTAAGTTTCTGCAAAGTAAAGGCTTGCTACCGGCACAAGATAATGTAAATCTTTGTACTCGTTTAAGGGAGGGTGTGGCTTGTGGCAGTGTAATGTTGTAAAAAATGTCTTACATTGTTGACTTCCTTTTTGGATTTGACAATACCATTATAGTTTCTAAGTAAAGAGTTAATTGAATCTGATGCTCAGGGGTTTTGTATTTATTCACGGGAATTTAAAGCACAAATGCATCTTTCTCATGGGAACTTAAACGACCAAAGCATCTTTGGCACGGGATCGCATAAGTCCACACGGGAATTCAGCAACCCACTACCGATTTTTGTAATATTTTTATTTATTTATTTATTACAATTGTATAACTGTATTGTAATAGTATAACTTTAAAATTTCCAGTGGTATTTTTATAACAATACACATCAGATAGCATAGAATTATTTGTAAAGCTTTCCAAACGAAGTATTTTCATTAGAAAAAAATTTGTAAAAGGGAGCATAGCATTATCCAAAGGGGAAAAATCTTTTTATCCCCTCCTTAAGATTTGATATGAAAGTAAGAATCTAAACACACCACTCACTGTTACTTCTACTAACGACTTTCTCTTTATGTATAACTTGATGGAATACGCTGCCTCTCATATACTTTTAACAATAGTCAATCTCAAGCCTTTATGCAAGGAACTGAAAGGAAGCTCGAAAATGGTACAGTGAAAGAGACAGAGTCGTCATGGCGTGAAGAAAAGATTAAGGACGACACAATAGAGTAACGATATAACCAAAAATATATTAATAAGAAAAAAAACATATATAGGATCGGTTGAGAAACCAGTAGTGTTGGAAAGCCCTCATCGGTACTAATAGAATAGTAGTGGTGGTGCATTTACTTTGCTTTGCTGGAGCTGAAAAGGAGAAAGTAAGAAGAAACAACTTTGACTATAGATTACAAGACTTGATCATAAAAAGCCCAATGAAAGTGTAAATGATTTCAATGCAAAACTAAAAGATCTTCTTTGGCTGAATATCGTGGCTACAAAACGAAAACCAAAGCTGTGCATACCTAATCTTTAACTAAATGCATAGAAATTCTTTGTTCTTGCATTGCTCTATGTAATGAATCTTCTTGGTATAATAATATTAGATGTCTTAGACTTCTAATACCAGTTTAGTATCTGCATTGTGCTTGAAAAGGCGTATTGTATTGTGCATTGTGAAACTTATAAGTTGAAACGAATGAAACCTCGGGCGGATTTCGGATTCCGACCTTATCCCTTTCCTCTGTCACATTTAACAACATCAAATTCATTTAATTTAGCCAAGTTTTTGTCCACTTCCTCTATAAGTGCTTGATTTTACTTACTATTCGTCCCTTTCTCTTTTGTACCTTGCTCTTCCAGACATTTACTTTCTTCGTGGGAAGTTCATAGGTATAAGTAGTTCACAACTTAGAAATACGATAAACAAATTTATATCTACTACACCATCATTATGCATTTCTACTACTACTAGTACATTCATTTCTGTAATGCTGTCAGCAAGAGAGACAGACAGACAGTTTAAATAAACAAAGGACAAGACAAAAAGTCCGTCGAGTATTAATGTAAGTTGTACACGTATGTCTATTTTTTCAAAACCTCTTGTACTAAATTTGAATTCTTGTTTAAGTAATAAGTAAATTAAGTACTTATGAAGGTCAGAGAATACTTGATAATTCAAGTATATAGATTTTACTCCAAATTGGTATTACTTATTTCTCATTTGTGAGTAAGTAGCATTTGGATGATTTTTTACGCGTCTAACCGAAAGTAAATTTACTTTATAACTTTAACAGAAAAAATTTTATACAAATAATACACAAGTACTACTTTATACGATTTCTACTATTACTTTATAGAAAAATCATCTCATCGTCTATGCGCTGTTACCCTTTAGTGGATTATAAAACTGTGGCACTGCTGGTCAACAATGTTTTTTTCTGTTAGCTGAAATAAAGTATCTTGGTGTTAGAAAGTGCCTGGTGGTAATAATCTGTTAAATTCCATAGGTTGCTGCTATATATACTTATCTACTTGGCCTTTAGTATTGTTTCTCACCCGGGACTTTGGGTATTGTGCAAGCTGTTAGTAAGCACAAAGCATTAGTAGTAGCATTGGAAGGGACATATACGCAAATAAAGAAAAGGGAAGAAGAACGGCTTGATCTTGTATGAGCTTAAGCTCATTCTGCTTTCTCTTTTCTCTCTCTCGATGGACTCATTTGACAAGCTTATCATTGGACAACAAGTGGAAAGCAAGAGGCAGACAGGCAGAGAAGTAAAGTGAGTCGAGACGGTATAAGAGGGCCTATTACCAATCCTATACCATCCAGCACACTCAACACTACCTTTAACTTTAAGTAAAGAAGTAAAGAGGCCAGATACCCTTACTGCTTTGTAAACCCAAATCTTATGCTTCTATCTTAGTTTAAATTCTTTATTCACTTTCACTAGTAGTCCAGCCAAATTGTGTCTGTAAGTCTGTGTGTGTTGGTATTTCTGCTCTATATTCCTTTCACTTCTCTGAATACTTACTACTACTAGTGGCTAATAGAGGAATAAGAAACCAATGTTGCAGTGTGGGATGATATCCTCAACTATAGTGTAGTGTGTACCAAAATTTCTATTCTGGAAGAAGTAAGTTGAAATGGTAGAAATGAGAAAAGAAGAAACCCATCACCACTTTCTCTTTCTTTTCTTACTTTCTGAATCTAAGATAAAGAAGGAAACGTAGCAAGAGAGGAGACTTTCAAGTGTAAGAATGAAATTGATAAATAGGGCAGTCCTACGGCTGACGTAGGGTAGGGGTACTTCTTTGGGTCCGAGTTATCCCAAAAGGAACTTTTTGAGTGTATTGAAGTAATAGGAATGGTAGTGGTGGTGGTGTGTGGAATGGATGTAAAGAGAGATGAAAGAGAAGCAGGGAAGCAGGAATATAACCAGTTGTTCTGAGGGAAGAGAAAGGAAGTAGTAATAGTAGTGGTAGTAGTAGTGATGGTATTAGCAGTCTAGTCTAGCCAGTAAGTTTTGTAAGGAGTCTAGTGCATGGGGGGAAGATAGAAGGGGGCAACAGCCCAGTTGGCTGGAGGAAAATGGGAGAGAGAATGATGCTGCCACGGAGTAATATCCGTAATCGATAGGCGCATTGGGGAAAGAATAGAGAAAGTTTTCTACTGACTCTCTCCTCCTTCCTTTCACTGAAGTTGGTTAGAGAAACAGGATTAAAAAGTCCATATGTATATAGTAAAACGGATGGGAAATGACAAGAAGATGAGAAGCATGTTTCTCACAATAAAATAAGGTATCATCTCTTATCCTCACCATACCTGCTGATCAGCTCACCACAACACACCACTGCCGCAATGCATTTACTTTTTAGTACTCAGATACATCTTGTAATAAAAAAACAATCACCTAAATACTCACCGTATATCTAACCAACAAGCAAACCACTTGAACTCATTGCTATCACATCGCATCATGGTTTCATCATTATCATCACCACCCATTCCTATCATCATGATCATCGTTATAATAATAATCATCTAAGAGCATAAATATTTATGGCATTAGAAGAGTAGTGTAGCTACACTATCGAATTGGGTGTTGATGTTTTCACACTATCAAATAGCTAGGTTCGAATTATAGCTATCTTGTCAGAGATTACTTAAATCAAAACATGAATCAAAGATGTATTACACAATCCTCACAAAACCAAAAGAATAGTTATTTTGATCTGTATAAATATATATGTGTGTGGATAGACTAACATGTTACACTAGGTAATATGATATTTCACTCCCTAAAACATCCCACACATTATCCGAAAAGGAAAATAAATTGAAAAGAGACTGATAAGTAAACCTAAAGTAGATAGAAAGGAGTAATTTGTTCAATTAAAAATACTAGGAAGTTCTACCAAAGATCAAAGGAAAAGTGAAATCAATAAGAACTAGTGTATATTTTCAAGTATCAAGATACTTATTACGATTTACTGCTTACTGCCAACGAGTCGGAAGCTCCTTCCCACTTTGTCTGACTCTCTCAAAGACAGATTGGTATCATATCACAAGTTAAGCAAGGTGAGAAGTAAAATTACTACGATGCCAAGAATTTGATACAGGGAGATGATAAAGTCGAGAGAGAAGGAAGTGATACATTTACACGTGTAGTGCCAATATTATATTCCTTTAACTATCTCCTACTACATTCAGTTATGGGTATCGAAACTAGGGATGTTGTATTAAAACGATCACAGTATAAAGCAAGAGGCATAAAGGAGACTAATTGGAAGAATTCTTACAGGTGGGTTAATCAACGAAGAAGAATGGGTGGGAAAAACATGGTCGTTATGAACAGTGCAGAGTGAAAGTCAGGAGAGAAAGCAAGATAGAGAGAGAGAGGGAGAGAAAGAAAGACAGAGAGGAGGAGTGGAATGTAAACGGACTAATTGATTCAGTCAGTAGACGACTTTAGTCTAACCTCTATGAACGATTCTGCTAAATACTTATATAGTTATTTCCAACGTTAGAATGTACATAGAGATTACTTAGTGTATTATTTTGTGTAATAGTAGTTACTATTAGAAGGATTGGAAATTGCAATGCAAGTGAACGTCCCATACTGCTATTCATGATTTAAAAAATAAGGCTAGTATAAGGCGTAGAAATGTGAACGTAGTGAAAGTTGGGGTAATATTACTAAGAAATAGATGAAGGATCAGGAAATAAGAGCTGAGCGACATCCAAGAAGAGGGGACTAAGGACGTGCCATGGCATGATACTGGCAATTAATTTATATCGGATTGGAATGAGTGGGATCTTATCGAAACGGTCTGTCTGTCTGCCAAAGCTCTGAAATGCTATGTCACACATACATAAGTGGTATTTTCAAACTCAGCATTTGTATTTACTTTGCTGCTGGCTGTATGTTAGTAAAGGCAAAGTGAGGAACCGGTCGGTCCCGTAAAATCAGATTATCAAATGAGAAGTTATGGGACAAAGTAGAGAAGTTTCAGAAGGAAGACTTGAAAGGAGTTGAGAGCGAATACAGAGAATTTTGAGCAGTCACCCTGCTCAGAAATATTTACGATAATTGTTCACAAATGTGAGTCTCTTTCTCTAGCTTTCTCTCTCCTCGATCTTGATTTACCAATGAACTCCTCACGTAAATCTATATAGAAGCCAGTGTCAGTGGTAGTGTTCGTACATGCACCAGTTTCTAGTCACTCATCATGGTTCTTTTTTCAAGAAGTAGGTTTAAGAAGGATATAATGGTACCCATCAGCTTCAGCTAAAACACTATCGTACAGGCAAAGGCCAAAGGCATCCTGCTTGCATTAGCCAAACCTATGATTTTCTCAGTTCTGCCATCAATAAATTCTTCCACACATTCAGCACAAGAGATAACCTATTCTTAGAGCTATTCTTCCATTTCCTTTTATTATTCTCTATTCTTACCCATCTAGGCCTAATTGTAAGCACATCCATCTACCTATCTGTATATATTCATACTTACACAAGTATTGTGGCTATGCCAGATATAAAGTATCTTGTTGTAAAGATACCTCAGAGTACTATCAAAAAAGCAAACATTTTCCCTCTTTGTGTAGCGTATAGAATGCGAAGTGTTATCATACTGTGACTGTTGAAAAATAATAGAAAGAGAGAAAAGTCGACGCAATGAATTCTACAAGGAGATTTCAATATGCTGTTAAATGCATTAATCCTTCGTCCTACCCGATTCCAATTTTACTAACAATGCGATCGTCTCTAGTGTTCGTTTCCTATTTGAAGTTGAGTTATCTGTAAAAGTAAAGCAGAAAATTATGCTCTGGTATGCTGTAAGCGTCGATTTGGAATAGCTTTATTCGAATTAGCAAAGGAAATTTCAATGATAAGTTTCCCTCTAGAGGGCACTAGATCTAATGGATTCTTCGTGGTTATAACGTAACACTTTCTTTTTGCTGCTTTCACTCATCCATTACTTGATTGATACTGTGACAAGTTGAAGATTTTGCAAAGATTGCGTTTTTCAATAAATTTCAATTGTAATGAATATTCATTTTTTTAAATTGGAAACTACTTATTCGAAATCGAAACCTTCACATACCTTCAGAGTATAATTTTTTGCTTTTTTAAAGGTAACTCAATTTTAAAAAGGACATGATCACGAGTCATTGTCGCATTCTAAGGAATAACTCATTCAGCCTTGACATATATGCACCTTCTCCTTGTACTTTCCTGCATCTGTATTGAATAAAGAATTTTAATACACTATTTATAAAACAACAGCTCCTAATTTAAATAAATTAAAACGAGAAAAGGCGCAATAGAACCAGGCTATTGTAAAAAAATAAACTTTTGTAGTGAACACATAAATGAAACAGATCAACGTGTATCATGCCTAATCAATAAATGTTGTAGGCGGATGACGCGGACGCCTGTACAGGATTTACTAACTGGCAGACTAGACTAATGATTATTTTCAGTTGTCTAACTTACTGCAAATGGTTCCTTTTTAGGATTTTTCACTGCATGATTTTACTTTATACTTTACGTTGATTTTAGTTTAGTTAAATCAACAACGTTAAGAAAATAAAGCAATTTAATAAAATACCTCAGTTCCTTAACTCCTAAGTGAGAGCCGAATAAGAGAAACGTAACAAACAACATAAGAGTAATTTATGTAAGAGAATTTATAGAATAAATAGCGTTCATGTGGATTTAAATGTAAAAATAATAAAACATAATTAACTGTTTACATAATGGTAAATGCAAAGTTTGATGAAAATAAAATTTGAAGTAGTTTCCTGAACACAAACATAGTTGAAGACAACAAAGTGAGATTTATGCAAATTGAACAACTTTATATACAGTGCCAATGCTTGCAGTGGTGGTGGCTCTGGTCCCCTGTCCTTGCCTAATTTATAGCTTCAAATCACGTTCTCGTCATTAAGAGTACTGGCTGTGAAACTTTGGCTCGATACTTTGAGAAGACATACATAAGGACCTTAATGAACCTGAGATTCATATTCCGCTTTTGACATGTCAACCACTGCATTTTCAAAGATAATCGTGAGACATCGAAATTTGGGTGAACTTCACAAACTTTTTTGACACGCATTTTTATTGATATGACTTAATTTAATGAATTTGTAATAATGTTTTAAATTTCGCGAAACTTAAAAATTTGACTTGCAATTCTTATTACATAGTTTGGCATACAACAATAACTTGAAGTAATAGTATACAAATTCTTCTACTTGGTTTGAATAAACATTTTTATAAGAATCAATGAATTTTTTTATTGTATTAATTAAGTCAGATAAACAGTCTTAGTCAAGTAGCGTTAGATAACTGTGAGGGGTTGCTATAAGGAGTTCGGCCGAGGGGGTGTGTTGGATTTGTTTCATTAACAAACTTTCTTTGGGTTCCAGGAATCCATAACTGAAACAGATTTCAAAAAGTTTACCATTTCGAAAGTTAGACCGAGACAGATGGACACCAAGAGCATTCGCATTAAGTAGCTGTGAGTGAAATGAATGGCAATGAGTGATTGAATAATAAAATTCCGTACTTGAATATAAATCCTTCTATAGATTGTCTAACAGTTAAAATATGAAACCTTGGGTATCAAAGGATATTTACTTTTCTAATTCAATTTAAACTTGATCACCATGAAAGGATGCGGTGGAATCACATTAAAATAGACAATCAAAACTAGATAGTAATAAATGAACTCAGCAGACAATTCTACTCTTCTTTCTGACTTGGGTTGGTATGTTTAGAATACATTGTTTCATTGTGAATCGCAAGTCGTAACGTTCGTCCTAACCAATTTTTTGCACTCTAACCAAAGAGCCAATTGAGTTGGCGATGGGGAGACTCCACACTCAAGACTCAACTCAGACTAGATTCCATTTTCCTTTCTATTTTAGCCTCATTGCACTTTACTCTTCCATTCAGTGTCAACCACATTAATTTTGTCCTTCTGTGTCCATACTTGCCTTTGAAGCCAACCTTTAGATCAAATCCCGATCCCGATGAACTTTAAAGTAATAACGACAACCTCTGCTTGCTGTTAGCTGTTATTGCAATGGTATTGCATTTGAGTTATTGCATACGCTTATTAAGTATCGCGAAGAGATACTTTATGCGAACGATAGAGTCTATGTATGTATGTATGTATGTATGTATGTATGT
>JAQGAA010001597.1:0-15092 GCA_034696425.1 Isotoma viridis | reverse complement strand
GACATAAAACTCTTACTACATAAGTTTTTATTGTGTTACCGTTATACTAAAACCAAATTAATGTCATAAATTCAAATGTTCTTTTGATATATGTACCTTTCAAATGGGCTTTTTTACATATATCTTACTCCCCTTTAATTACGTTCAGAATTATTAGTTTCACAAAATTCCTTGTCTTTCATAGATTACGGAGTCTTTTGTGTGCATAGGTTCTTCGAGAAATAATGCCTATTCATAATACTTATTGAGCATTTCCCATCAAAGTTTTTCTTTCTAAACTTTGTTAAAAATGTTCATCTGCTAAAATCAAGTCCTTTTTTATCAGTGAGAGCTAAGCCGATTTGTGTACACTACTGTATACAACAATTGTTTGATTTCCTATAAATCTAACTCTTTTGTGAAAATATGCATAGAATACAAGTTCTTAGTAACTGTTAGTGCTTTATCTCTGTTTTCTTGTGATCATAAACGTGATGATGTTTGATGATCGGTTTAACTATCTTGTTTGAACATTCGTTTTCCTTTTTTTCTCTTTCACTGGAAAACACTTGGCTTATTGAGTTCAGCTTTGGTATATCACTCGTTGTTAGTTTTAATAAGTACAAAGTAATATATATTTATAAAGTATGTAGGCTTATTATTTCTACCCACACGTTTAAGTACAAAAAATATCGGTACACACAAAGATTAATCTAACTCGAAGGTTTCCACTCGGTTAAACACAACTTTCTCACGGTAATGCATTCTTAAGTCCAGTCAACCAAGGTAATAATGTGATATTACAAGTAATGAATTTTACTCTCAAAGTGGCTTTAAAAGGTCAGTTTCACAATAATCACATTTTCCACGCCTATTTTAATTACAATTAAGTTATTAACTTATTCACTTAAAGGGCATCCAATCCGATTAGGTTTTTCTGTCAAATTCCCTATATGAAGCATATCATCAAAATTTAAAATATTTAATAAATACAAAATATTGCTTAACAGATTGCAATTCTTTTGATTTAACTGAATGATATAGAAATATCCTGGTATTTTTGCTTTATGAAGTACAACTGTCTCTCTATCAAAAATGTTAACTGTGTACAAATACACAAACTATACTTTGAGGTTGTCAATGTGTAAAACACTTTAGAAAACAGCAGGAGATCGTTTATTTTCTTTTTCATGGATAAATTTTACACCCTTATAGTTTACTCGTTGTTCTTTAACAACCACAACATTTCATGCATTTTAACCATAAAAACTCATAACGGCTCAAAAGTAATTCTCCACTGTGGCTTTCTGATCAGAGAGAGTATCTTTAATAATTTTACATTGCTTATAATTTTAACTAGTCTTTTCGTAGTCCTTGAAGCTTTAATGTTTATTTTATTGTCATCTAACAAATATATTTGTCTCTTTTACACACAGGTATCCCACTTCCTTTCTCTGTAAATACTAACCAAAAATGATGAAGGAATTTAAGAGTCTTTCCGATTAATATCACTTTATCCCTTATGCTTCTTAATCATTTCCTCTTGGGTAGAAATACTCAACGCAAAATGTTTTTGAATCATTTCATATCTTCTGAAATCGTATGAGGATTTTAAAAGTATTTTTTGCCAATGTTTGCACAACAGTAGCCAGCAGAAGCTTTGGCTAAAACTACATTAAAAGCTTTGGTAAGTTTGTTCTTTGGTTTATTGACACGAGCGAGAATGTCGAGTCTCATGTAGTTACTACACTGGTAAGTAGTTAGTTTTCCTTTTACTACTAGTTTGCATATGTAAATGACCGTTCTCTGTTTGTAATATATGAATTATTATTATTATACGCAGGTAAAAATTAATAAATTAAAGAGCCGTTAAATAAGCCCCTTAATATCGTTTATACGAATGCCTTCAAAACAGTCAATGCACCAAAGTACACTTAATCAGTTACACATGAGAATTATATGTATGATTTGATGATGAAATGCATAGATGCAGATATAACGTTTACTTCACTTTTAATTTAATGGAGAACTATAGTCAAGCACATCTCATGAAGATGAACAACCAAGTAGAATGTAGAATAATATGAGACTGTAAGAGAAGAGTGAGAAGAAGATCAAATATTGTTTTAAAAGCACATTCACTTTATTTTTGAACCCTATGAAAGTATAAGCACACTTATTTACCTCACTCTTGATTGTACATAGGCTATAGACAAGTGTGAGATTGACGTTTTTAATACTAACTATAATGTAAAGATGATAGTGAAGAAAAAAAACTGATTTGGTTTTAATTTTTGCCTTTGAATGAATAAACGGATGAAAGATGAGGCCAAATGCCAAATGCTTCCTGGTGCTTTCCGGGTTTTATTAGGCACCGAGCCGTCTGTTATGTTTGGTTTTGGCTTTGTTATTTTATGTTTAGTGATTTCAAAATTTCTTTTCAGCTGGGTCAACTGTAACAAATGGATAATGGGTAGGCAGACACAGAACTGATGCTACTCTCTCCAGAGATAATGTAAATATCAGATGGGGCTAACCAACCAAGCTAATGGCTAAATGATGAGCGTTTTCGACAATATGAAAGATATACCGAAAAGGTCAGCTGGCTTTTAGGTTGGTAACCAACTGTAGAGAGATATTGGTTAGTTTTTAAAGGTAACACACTTTAGTATCAGTAATGTTCCAGATTTGATTTAAGTGCAGAAAATCGTAAAATTTTTAATATTGAAACCTGATTACCAGCATAAAAGCCAGATACAAATTTAACATTTTTCTGTGTATAATTCTGAATATTTATTTCAAAGTGAAAGAACGAGTGTGAGTTGAGACTCCGAATTCGGGACAAGCATAGTCCTCTTTCCAAGCAGTTCTATCAACGACTGAGCTGAAATGTGGTTGAGGGATCCCAAGAGATCCTAACACCAATGTAGCTAAAGCAATATCCCCAACACTCCTATTCACGAAAAATACATTACTTTGCCATGCGAACCTTTTGCTTCGCATGAGAAGGGGAAGCTTAAGATTAGAAGTATGCTGGCTTGTTCATCAAGCTTTAACTCTTCGTTCGTATACTATTGCAGTCATGGTAAAAGTGGTAACAAAAAGTTTTATCGAAGAATCCTCAAGCAATGCATGCATCAAGTCTTTTCTGTGTCCACGTCCAATGGTTTCTTCAATACTTGGAGGATTAAATCTCCTATTCAATCCAGGGATGAAATGGAAAAAACCAAGGAAGGGAGGATTGGGGTTAATGCAAATACAACGGGTGACGGGAATAATTTTTTCGTCAACAAACCCACTATCATACATCAACTTTACAATTGAAATATTTTTTTGAAACAAAAAATGAATCAAATATTGCAAACGTTTCTAAAATTTTGTCGATAATCACAGCAAGACTTCAATGTTTTTCGATTTTTGATGACTTCGTTAGTTGTTAGTAGGAAAGACTAGCTAGTAATTTTGCAATGAAGACGTTTTTGCATTATACTATGTTTTATTCGTATCAATCAAATGATTTAGTTGATTGATAACATCATTTACATCTTTCATCTTTAGTAGATTTACATAAGTTTCCTAACGCGGATTAATTTTTAATTTCAAAGAATGCTTCAAACAAGCTATGGTTGAGACTGCCCATACCATACATAAGAGAAATGTTTTTCACTTTAGTTGGAAATCGGGGGAAAGTGATATAGACAATTTAAGCCGAAGATTAAAACCTAAAAATTTTCATAAGCCTACTTTTTGTAACAGTCTTAGCTGTCGTCAGTAGATAAGTAATGGATGACTTAGAAACATAAGGTCAAAAACGAGTAGACTAGCGCTTTTCTTGTTTTTCTCCAAGATTATTTTTTTCCTCTAATTCCTACATCCCTTTTATGCGTATCGTACATGCTTACAATTATAGAGTTGAACAAAATGACATCAGACAGAGGTAACACGAAAAGTAACAAAAAGTGTATAGACATTTCTCTAGTGAACTAGGTCTATATGACCTTAGAGGATTGGTTGTGTCCTGTAATCTCAAGTCGCTCAAAGAAGCTCTTTATTCGGCTCATTTTGACCAACAGTGGACAAGGAGAAGAACCTGAAGTGACTTAAGCACAATCTGTCTTTGTAACCATGTGGTCTCAGATGTCATCATGAATAGAAAGGCTACTTCCACGAGTTGATGGGACTACTAATAAGAGTAGGCAAGGCAGAAACACTAATTCCGTAGGATAGGGTTCGATGGGACTGCCCGACTTTAAGATGAACCAAGAACGGACACTAGCATTCTTCGGAGTGTCGATGTAAGCGTACTCCTAGTCAACATTGCTAGGGCATAACATTGTTCTAGTAACAGAATTCAATTCTCTTCAATATACTTGAATACTGAAGCACAGTATATAGCTGGCAATTCATCGACAAAGTACTTAAAGGCAGCTTATTGCTTCTAGAATAGAACAGAAATTTGTGGTCGGTGGTGAGAGAGATGATATTCAGTTGCCCCATCTGATCGTATTATAATACCCGTCATGTACTCCACTCCTCTAGTCTTTCATTTATTAGTGTAAACCAACAAGGGTCCTGCTATCTCTGTGTATTCCCTTACGTCGTTTTTAAAAGCAGTAGAATTCCTTTTGTGAATCTGTGTGATCTTTAAGAAGAAATCTGATAGAAATCTGCCTTACACAGCACATTGCACTTCTATGTATCCTCTCAGATTACGCTGACAGAGGGTTTACCTACATTCAAATACCAAGAGGTTTTCATTTCTTGTATTGGATAAGATCTTCCCTCATATAATCGCACGCCAACATCTTCTTTGCGTTCCTGAACTCAATAATGTATATTGTTTGATGATTTTCATTTGAAATTATATAAAACCCTTGCACAGCTTGTAGAACTGCTGGAATAATGAGAAAATTAATTTAATCTAACTAATGCTCTAAAATAGTACTAAAGCGAAAAGGCCGAGGCAGAATAAATAACTTTTGTATATACTTTTAAGTTCTAAATTGAATTTTTTTTCAAATTTTTGATTGTTCAGCAGCTTTGTACGATGAAATAAGTACTTGCCTCGTTTTTACTATTCCTATCCTGAAAATTTATTTGAGAAAAATTGACCTGGTTTCAATTTAAAGGTTGAATGCGAAGTAATATGGCAATCTGAGAGTATATATGTAAAATGTCAAATTTCTTAATTATGAACGATGTAATACGATTTATGCTATACATAACATTCTTGTATCTAAGGTCCAAAATTAAATTAAACTAGTATCACAAGTACGCTTGATTGGAAGTGTTTCTCAGCTAAGCTCTAAGAAGAAGTTAATGGGTCCTAAAAAGGTCCAAAGACTTCTTCGCCTTCAAATAAGTATGTATTCGGGGTCCAAAATCACAAGACTTGTTTGACCAGCCCTTTAATTCGTTCTCAAAAAACATTTAACTAATGCTATTCTATAATTCGAGCTTACGCATCTATTCGGAATTGTAAAATTATTAATTGCTAGTTGAGTAAAGAAACTTATCATTTTGGCTTTGAATTTATCTTAGATACAAATCATGATGTACAAAATCCTTACAACGACGACGAATGAACAGGCTAAAAAAGAGCACATATGACCCCTGAGCAATTAAGCTTCTTTTACTCGTGTAGAGTCCAACTGAACATTATTAATAAAGATTTTATTACATATACTACATATACCGACAAGAAAAGTTTCACAAGCCAAAGCGAACAATTTAATGTTGAGTTAAACTTAAAATAGTTTCAATAAAATCTGCTAACTCATTCTATCTTATCTTCTCCCCATGATCAGGGATTATTATTTACCAGATCGTTTATGTGAATTACATTTGTGCATAAACTTAACTGTAATTACAACTTACAACTTTCGTCCGTAGAAAGATTTGCCCCGCAAATAGCAGAGTAGACCCATCATGATTCAAAAAGCTAAATTTGAGCTTTTATCAGGTGCAATTATTGAAAATTCGATTCACCCTTTTATACTTCGTCTGATGAGGTAGAACACGATGACCAATAAATAACTTTGTACGCCATGTGTATGTCATGAGGCGAAACTAAATTTTAAATATTACGAGGCAAGGGATGCGTAATAATAGAAAGTCATAAAATAGTGTTTGCATTTAATTTTTTTCCTTCATATTATGTTATATCATACCATCCGGATTAAACACGCATCAAGGCAATCAATAATTCACATAAAAATAGATATAATAGTAAGAAAATGGCATGCAGTGTATTATATACGCTGAAGATGCGACAAATCTGCCACAACCAAAACTTTTCAAGCTAATCGAACCTGTCAAATAAAAGAAACCCCACTGATTCACTGAGAAGGTTTAGGTTTGATTGTTTTCTTAGCAGCATTTACATTTCATAATTGTAGGCCATTTCCCCTATCCATCATAATATAAGTCCTTGTTCTTATAGTTGAAAGTAGAATCATTTATATATGAAAAGTATAATGGAAAAAGGGTCATCTTGAGGTTGTACTTGCATAATGAGGAATATCATTATTGAATAGTACATTTCGTTATCAAAAGAATGAAAAGAATGTAAAAAGGATTGAAGGACGAAAGGGAAGGAATATGATTTGATGTGTTATATAAATTAAGCTGAAACTTCCAAGAGATGAATTTGGTGGATAAGCCTATCATATTATGTTTAAAATAATCATTGAGCCTTTAGCACTTGTTATCCATCAGAATAAAGGGTGGAATGATGAGCAAAATGGAATGCTGAATGTAATAAAGGAATGATAATGGCTCCACCAACATAAACATCAAACCAAAAGAAACAAAATTGAACTAAAAAACGATGAACAATGACTTAGCAAGGGTTCCAATCTCAAACATGATGAATTGCAAAATGTAACTATGTATTCAGTACAAAACATTATGTAATTTTTATTTCTACATACACAAAAATTCATTGCCCTCGTCCCGTGTCTTAAATCATTCTCTTCGTGAAAAGATTAACCTTTATATAAATGTAATAGTTTTACTCTCGCCAATACTTTTACTTAAAGTATAAGCTTACAGGTGAGAAATTCGTTGATTCATTTTATATGAACCAAGGATGGTTAATAATTTTATGAGCTAGGTTTAAAAATTCCCGATTTAAATACAAAAATGCACCTAGGGCTAAACAATTGTTAATCAAAATATTATATTTGCATCTGAAAATACCAACAATCTCTCATACTAAACAATTTTTCTTGTATATGTACAACTTTCTCAATTTTATTTGAACAATGGTGAATAATGTAAATAAAACACAAAAGAAGTAAATCGATTCCCAGAAATAGAAAATTAGAATGTGCTGCACATGCTTACGGGTATTTGTATCTCTGGTATAGGTATTAAAAACACATTGTTCAGTTAAAGTGGTAAAATAATTAAGAAAGTGAAATTCCCTTTAATCATTAGCCGAGATTTTCTTTCCTATTCCTTCATCGTAAAATTCAACATCCAACTGTCCCAAATTTAAGTAAGTATCATTCAACACAATTGAGCTAGGCAAACGAACTTGAAAAAATAATATAAAACTCGACTCTCATTCAATTACAAGGTTCTTAAGTTCAAGTACTTTCCTCGCTCAATTGTGTTGAATGATACTTACTTAAATTTGGGACAGTTGGATGTTGAATTTTACGATGAAGGAATAGGAAAGAAAATCTCGGCTAATGATTAAAGGGAATTTCACTTTCTTAATTATTTTACCACTTTAACTGAACAATGTGTTTTTAATACCTATACCAGAGATACAAATACCCGTAAGCATGTGCAGCACATTCTAATTTTCTATTTCTGGGAATCGATTTACTTCTTTTGTGTTTTATTTACATTATTCACCATTGTTCAAATAAAATTGAGAAAGTTGTACATATACAAGAAAAATTGTTTAGTATGAGAGATTGTTGGTATTTTCAGATGCAAATATAATATTTTGATTAACAATTGTTTAGCCCTAGGTGCATTTTTGTATTTAAATCGGGAATTTTTAAACCTAGCTCATAAAATTATTAACCATCCTTGGTTCATATAAAATGAATCAACGAATTTCTCACCTGTAAGCTTATACTTTAAGTAAAAGTATTGGCGAGAGTAAAACTATTACATTTATATAAAGGTTAATCTTTTCACGAAGAGAATGATTTAAGACACGGGACGAGGGCAATGAATTTTTGTGTATGTAGAAATAAAAATTACATAATGTTTTGTACTGAATACATAGTTACATTTTGCAATTCATCATGTTTGAGATTGGAACCCTTGCTAAGTCATTGTTCATCGTTTTTTAGTTCAATTTTGTTTCTTTTGGTTTGATGTTTATGTTGGTGGAGCCATTATCATTCCTTTATTACATTCAGCATTCCATTTTGCTCATCATTCCACCCTTTATTCTGATGGATAACAAGTGCTAAAGGCTCAATGATTATTTTAAACATAATATGATAGGCTTATCCACCAAATTCATCTCTTGGAAGTTTCAGCTTAATTTATATAACACATCAAATCATATTCCTTCCCTTTCGTCCTTCAATCCTTTTTACATTCTTTTCATTCTTTTGATAACGAAATGTACTATTCAATAATGATATTCCTCATTATGCAAGTACAACCTCAAGATGACCCTTTTTCCATTATACTTTTCATATATAAATGATTCTACTTTCAACTATAAGAACAAGGACTTATATTATGATGGATAGGGGAAATGGCCTACAATTATGAAATGTAAATGCTGCTAAGAAAACAATCAAACCTAAACCTTCTCAGTGAATCAGTGGGGTTTCTTTTATTTGACAGGTTCGATTAGCTTGAAAAGTTTTGGTTGTGGCAGATTTGTCGCATCTTCAGCGTATATAATACACTGCATGCCATTTTCTTACTATTATATCTATTTTTATGTGAATTATTGATTGCCTTGATGCGTGTTTAATCCGGATGGTATGATATAACATAATATGAAGGAAAAAAATTAAATGCAAACACTATTTTATGACTTTCTATTATTACGCATCCCTTGCCTCGTAATATTTAAAATTTAGTTTCGCCTCATGACATACACATGGCGTACAAAGTTATTTATTGGTCATCGTGTTCTACCTCATCAGACGAAGTATAAAAGGGTGAATCGAATTTTCAATAATTGCACCTGATAAAAGCTCAAATTTAGCTTTTTGAATCATGATGGGTCTACTCTGCTATTTGCGGGGCAAATCTTTCTACGGACGAAAGTTGTAAGTTGTAATTACAGTTAAGTTTATGCACAAATGTAATTCACATAAACGATCTGGTAAATAATAATCCCTGATCATGGGGAGAAGATAAGATAGAATGAGTTAGCAGATTTTATTGAAACTATTTTAAGTTTAACTCAACATTAAATTGTTCGCTTTGGCTTGTGAAACTTTTCTTGTCGGTATATGTAGTATATGTAATAAAATCTTTATTAATAATGTTCAGTTGGACTCTACACGAGTAAAAGAAGCTTAATTGCTCAGGGGTCATATGTGCTCTTTTTTAGCCTGTTCATTCGTCGTCGTTGTAAGGATTTTGTACATCATGATTTGTATCTAAGATAAATTCAAAGCCAAAATGATAAGTTTCTTTACTCAACTAGCAATTAATAATTTTACAATTCCGAATAGATGCGTAAGCTCGAATTATAGAATAGCATTAGTTAAATGTTTTTTGAGAACGAATTAAAGGGCTGGTCAAACAAGTCTTGTGATTTTGGACCCCGAATACATACTTATTTGAAGGCGAAGAAGTCTTTGGACCTTTTTAGGACCCATTAACTTCTTCTTAGAGCTTAGCTGAGAAACACTTCCAATCAAGCGTACTTGTGATACTAGTTTAATTTAATTTTGGACCTTAGATACAAGAATGTTATGTATAGCATAAATCGTATTACATCGTTCATAATTAAGAAATTTGACATTTTACATATATACTCTCAGATTGCCATATTACTTCGCATTCAACCTTTAAATTGAAACCAGGTCAATTTTTCTCAAATAAATTTTCAGGATAGGAATAGTAAAAACGAGGCAAGTACTTATTTCATCGTACAAAGCTGCTGAACAATCAAAAATTTGAAAAAAAATTCAATTTAGAACTTAAAAGTATATACAAAAGTTATTTATTCTGCCTCGGCCTTTTCGCTTTAGTACTATTTTAGAGCATTAGTTAGATTAAATTAATTTTCTCATTATTCCAGCAGTTCTACAAGCTGTGCAAGGGTTTTATATAATTTCAAATGAAAATCATCAAACAATATACATTATTGAGTTCAGGAACGCAAAGAAGATGTTGGCGTGCGATTATATGAGGGAAGATCTTATCCAATACAAGAAATGAAAACCTCTTGGTATTTGAATGTAGGTAAACCCTCTGTCAGCGTAATCTGAGAGGATACATAGAAGTGCAATGTGCTGTGTAAGGCAGATTTCTATCAGATTTCTTCTTAAAGATCACACAGATTCACAAAAGGAATTCTACTGCTTTTAAAAACGACGTAAGGGAATACACAGAGATAGCAGGACCCTTGTTGGTTTACACTAATAAATGAAAGACTAGAGGAGTGGAGTACATGACGGGTATTATAATACGATCAGATGGGGCAACTGAATATCATCTCTCTCACCACCGACCACAAATTTCTGTTCTATTCTAGAAGCAATAAGCTGCCTTTAAGTACTTTGTCGATGAATTGCCAGCTATATACTGTGCTTCAGTATTCAAGTATATTGAAGAGAATTGAATTCTGTTACTAGAACAATGTTATGCCCTAGCAATGTTGACTAGGAGTACGCTTACATCGACACTCCGAAGAATGCTAGTGTCCGTTCTTGGTTCATCTTAAAGTCGGGCAGTCCCATCGAACCCTATCCTACGGAATTAGTGTTTCTGCCTTGCCTACTCTTATTAGTAGTCCCATCAACTCGTGGAAGTAGCCTTTCTATTCATGATGACATCTGAGACCACATGGTTACAAAGACAGATTGTGCTTAAGTCACTTCAGGTTCTTCTCCTTGTCCACTGTTGGTCAAAATGAGCCGAATAAAGAGCTTCTTTGAGCGACTTGAGATTACAGGACACAACCAATCCTCTAAGGTCATATAGACCTAGTTCACTAGAGAAATGTCTATACACTTTTTGTTACTTTTCGTGTTACCTCTGTCTGATGTCATTTTGTTCAACTCTATAATTGTAAGCATGTACGATACGCATAAAAGGGATGTAGGAATTAGAGGAAAAAAATAATCTTGGAGAAAAACAAGAAAAGCGCTAGTCTACTCGTTTTTGACCTTATGTTTCTAAGTCATCCATTACTTATCTACTGACGACAGCTAAGACTGTTACAAAAAGTAGGCTTATGAAAATTTTTAGGTTTTAATCTTCGGCTTAAATTGTCTATATCACTTTCCCCCGATTTCCAACTAAAGTGAAAAACATTTCTCTTATGTATGGTATGGGCAGTCTCAACCATAGCTTGTTTGAAGCATTCTTTGAAATTAAAAATTAATCCGCGTTAGGAAACTTATGTAAATCTACTAAAGATGAAAGATGTAAATGATGTTATCAATCAACTAAATCATTTGATTGATACGAATAAAACATAGTATAATGCAAAAACGTCTTCATTGCAAAATTACTAGCTAGTCTTTCCTACTAACAACTAACGAAGTCATCAAAAATCGAAAAACATTGAAGTCTTGCTGTGATTATCGACAAAATTTTAGAAACGTTTGCAATATTTGATTCATTTTTTGTTTCAAAAAAATATTTCAATTGTAAAGTTGATGTATGATAGTGGGTTTGTTGACGAAAAAATTATTCCCGTCACCCGTTGTATTTGCATTAACCCCAATCCTCCCTTCCTTGGTTTTTTCCATTTCATCCCTGGATTGAATAGGAGATTTAATCCTCCAAGTATTGAAGAAACCATTGGACGTGGACACAGAAAAGACTTGATGCATGCATTGCTTGAGGATTCTTCGATAAAACTTTTTGTTACCACTTTTACCATGACTGCAATAGTATACGAACGAAGAGTTAAAGCTTGATGAACAAGCCAGCATACTTCTAATCTTAAGCTTCCCCTTCTCATGCGAAGCAAAAGGTTCGCATGGCAAAGTAATGTATTTTTCGTGAATAGGAGTGTTGGGGATATTGCTTTAGCTACATTGGTGTTAGGATCTCTTGGGATCCCTCAACCACATTTCAGCTCAGTCGTTGATAGAACTGCTTGGAAAGAGGACTATGCTTGTCCCGAATTCGGAGTCTCAACTCACACTCGTTCTTTCACTTTGAAATAAATATTCAGAATTATACACAGAAAAATGTTAAATTTGTATCTGGCTTTTATGCTGGTAATCAGGTTTCAATATTAAAAATTTTACGATTTTCTGCACTTAAATCAAATCTGGAACATTACTGATACTAAAGTGTGTTACCTTTAAAAACTAACCAATATCTCTCTACAGTTGGTTACCAACCTAAAAGCCAGCTGACCTTTTCGGTATATCTTTCATATTGTCGAAAACGCTCATCATTTAGCCATTAGCTTGGTTGGTTAGCCCCATCTGATATTTACATTATCTCTGGAGAGAGTAGCATCAGTTCTGTGTCTGCCTACCCATTATCCATTTGTTACAGTTGACCCAGCTGAAAAGAAATTTTGAAATCACTAAACATAAAATAACAAAGCCAAAACCAAACATAACAGACGGCTCGGTGCCTAATAAAACCCGGAAAGCACCAGGAAGCATTTGGCATTTGGCCTCATCTTTCATCCGTTTATTCATTCAAAGGCAAAAATTAAAACCAAATCAGTTTTTTTTCTTCACTATCATCTTTACATTATAGTTAGTATTAAAAACGTCAATCTCACACTTGTCTATAGCCTATGTACAATCAAGAGTGAGGTAAATAAGTGTGCTTATACTTTCATAGGGTTCAAAAATAAAGTGAATGTGCTTTTAAAACAATATTTGATCTTCTTCTCACTCTTCTCTTACAGTCTCATATTATTCTACATTCTACTTGGTTGTTCATCTTCATGAGATGTGCTTGACTATAGTTCTCCATTAAATTAAAAGTGAAGTAAACGTTATATCTGCATCTATGCATTTCATCATCAAATCATACATATAATTCTCATGTGTAACTGATTAAGTGTACTTTGGTGCATTGACTGTTTTGAAGGCATTCGTATAAACGATATTAAGGGGCTTATTTAACGGCTCTTTAATTTATTAATTTTTACCTGCGTATAATAATAATAATTCATATATTACAAACAGAGAACGGTCATTTACATATGCAAACTAGTAGTAAAAGGAAAACTAACTACTTACCAGTGTAGTAACTACATGAGACTCGACATTCTCGCTCGTGTCAATAAACCAAAGAACAAACTTACCAAAGCTTTTAATGTAGTTTTAGCCAAAGCTTCTGCTGGCTACTGTTGTGCAAACATTGGCAAAAAATACTTTTAAAATCCTCATACGATTTCAGAAGATATGAAATGATTCAAAAACATTTTGCGTTGAGTATTTCTACCCAAGAGGAAATGATTAAGAAGCATAAGGGATAAAGTGATATTAATCGGAAAGACTCTTAAATTCCTTCATCATTTTTGGTTAGTATTTACAGAGAAAGGAAGTGGGATACCTGTGTGTAAAAGAGACAAATATATTTGTTAGATGACAATAAAATAAACATTAAAGCTTCAAGGACTACGAAAAGACTAGTTAAAATTATAAGCAATGTAAAATTATTAAAGATACTCTCTCTGATCAGAAAGCCACAGTGGAGAATTACTTTTGAGCCGTTATGAGTTTTTATGGTTAAAATGCATGAAATGTTGTGGTTGTTAAAGAACAACGAGTAAACTATAAGGGTGTAAAATTTATCCATGAAAAAGAAAATAAACGATCTCCTGCTGTTTTCTAAAGTGTTTTACACATTGACAACCTCAAAGTATAGTTTGTGTATTTGTACACAGTTAACATTTTTGATAGAGAGACAGTTGTACTTCATAAAGCAAAAATACCAGGATATTTCTATATCATTCAGTTAAATCAAAAGAATTGCAATCTGTTAAGCAATATTTTGTATTTATTAAATATTTTAAATTTTGATGATATGCTTCATATAGGGAATTTGACAGAAAAACCTAATCGGATTGGATGCCCTTTAAGTGAATAAGTTAATAACTTAATTGTAATTAAAATAGGCGTGGAAAATGTGATTATTGTGAAACTGACCTTTTAAAGCCACTTTGAGAGTAAAATTCATTACTTGTAATATCACATTATTACCTTGGTTGACTGGACTTAAGAATGCATTACCGTGAGAAAGTTGTGTTTAACCGAGTGGAAACCTTCGAGTTAGATTAATCTTTGTGTGTACCGATATTTTTTGTACTTAAACGTGTGGGTAGAAATAATAAGCCTACATACTTTATAAATATATATTACTTTGTACTTATTAAAACTAACAACGAGTGATATACCAAAGCTGAACTCAATAAGCCAAGTGTTTTCCAGTGAAAGAGAAAAAAAGGAAAACGAATGTTCAAACAAGATAGTTAAACCGATCATCAAACATCATCACGTTTATGATCACAAGAAAACAGAGATAAAGCACTAACAGTTACTAAGAACTTGTATTCTATGCATATTTTCACAAAAGAGTTAGATTTATAGGAAATCAAACAATTGTTGTATACAGTAGTGTACACAAATCGGCTTAGCTCTCACTGATAAAAAAGGACTTGATTTTAGCAGATGAACATTTTTAACAAAGTTTAGAAAGAAAAACTTTGATGGGAAATGCTCAATAAGTATTATGAATAGGCATTATTTCTCGAAGAACCTATGCACACAAAAGACTCCGTAATCTATGAAAGACAAGGAATTTTGTGAAACTAATAATTCTGAACGTAATTAAAGGGGAGTAAGATATATGTAAAAAAGCCCATTTGAAAGGTACATATATCAAAAGAACATTTGAATTTATGACATTAATTTGGTTTTAGTATAACGGTAACACAATAAAAACTTATGTAGTAAGAGTTTTATGTC
>JAQGAA010001596.1:0-15093 GCA_034696425.1 Isotoma viridis | reverse complement strand
CTCAGGAACGACCACTTGAGTCCAAGTCTAATTCAGCACGTTTCTTCTGTATCTCTCTTAAGGGAACTTTACCAACTTTCGAAGTAAGGATTCTTCATACTTGCAAAAAAAACTTGAACCGTTGTTGAATCTTATGTTCAGATTGAAACTATGTAGTCTTGTTAAAATGATCTTGCACAGATAGGTAAAATAGTAAAGTATAAAAAGTAGCAGTGCATATATAGGTATAGATATTTTTTATGTTGATATATTCTCATAATATGTTCCTTCCGTTTGGATATATTCTATCACATCAGTAGTATCATCATCAGTAAAGTAAGGTACGAGTGCAATAATAAGCATTACGTTATATACTGCATGTTTCTGATTCTGTAAGTATTGCTAAAGCAATCTCAGAAAATAGTCAGAGAAGAGTCGTCATCGTCAGACCTTGAGTTAGAGGATTCTCAGTTTCTTCTACCCTCTGTGCTAACTTAACTCACAAAATACGAATACTTTTTACTATTACCAAGATTCATGTTTATAGAACTGCTCGAGTTTTTTTGAGAAGCAGAGGGAGAAAGTCTGACTAACAGTAGAATGCATTCAGCTTTTAGTAGGTAACGGTTGTAAGTAGCATCATCCTTTCACTTATTCAAGAACCTCTGGCCTTCATAGAAATAACGATAATCTGGGTCAGCAGAGAGTAATAGTGAATCTGTGCATACTCGCATGTAAGACAAGATTCTTACAAGTTACAACTAGAATGTTTCTGTATATAATAATAATGTATGATATATGTAGTTGATCTTTAGAGTATAGTATTCAGACTGTATATTATTGAAGTATCTTTATCCAAGATATATAATAATGCTGTTGAATGAAATGTATAAGCCATTTGAGCTTTGAGCATTAAAGCACTTTCACTTGCCCCTGTTCTTACATTTTCTGCAATTCACTAGGTCAGCTTTATCATCTTCGTGTAGCAGCAGTATCACATCACACGGGGGAAATATCCCTGCTGTTAAGGCGATTTCCTCCCTTGAAAGTCAGACTCTTCTTCCAATGCATCATAAAGGAGACTACTGCAAACCAGTCTACAAGAACTATATAAACATTTATGCTGTGTATGTTGTATACTCCTTATCTACCCGATCTCTGTCTTGAGTGATCATAGCATAGCATCTCGGATATCCCAAGTTCCCCTTATACATTTAAGTAAAGTTGTGAAGTGTCACTTGACTGATCTGAAGCACTTTGACAATTCATCATTTAAGCTGCTTAGAAGTAGAAACGATTTTATGATAAGCTACGCGCTTATAACAGACAGCCCAACTTGTATTACACTACCTAAACGACAAATTAAGATTAAGATAAGCTTGATATCAGATTTCGCTGAATAGAATTTCATCTATAAAAATGGTGAAAGTGGATATGTGAAGAATACCAAAGAACTCTATTATTATTACTAACGGATGATAAGCCCTTACCTGATTCGAATTGTCACGCGAAACTAGCTTAAAGAACTAAAGACTCCCAACGTAACAAAACTACTAAAAGTAGAAAGTGCAAAGACAGTCCCTTTCTAACTCGACTCGAACACAGAAAGTAAAAACCCCTTGGGGGCAACAGATATTGTAGAGAGACTGAGAAGAATTCTTTCAGGGAAAGTGGTGGTAGAGTTGTACGCGTAAGTGATAGATAGATAGTCACGAAAGTACTCAAGTTTCAAACACGAAAAGTAACTTGTGTAGTAGATTCGGGTGATGAAGATGGTGATTGTAACGGCAATACTAGTGGGTGCAGACTTGCCTTGGTTAGTGTGTATTTGAGTGAAATACCAAGAGGACAAGAGAGACAAGACTGTGAATATGAAAAATGGCTAATCTTCTTGATGGAAAAACGGACGAAGACCCTGTTGTAGTTACAGTACCACTAGTAATAATACCTCTCCGGCTAGCAAAAAATATATATAGTAATAATACTCATATTATTAACCAACAGAACAAGGGGAACTGTGCTGGTGGATAAATTCTTCTAAGTTGAATAAAGAATACTATACCATCTAAAATCCATAACATATACAACTTTCTATACAAAAGTGTTTATCCACTCTGAACAACGAAGACTTCTAATCTTAGCTTAAACCCTAGAAGAAAGGTACGGATGGACTAAAAGAAAACCCTAAATAGAAAGAAAAGAGAAAGCAGCACGTAGAAATAAATTGTGCCACCATCACACACACTTTACCACTACTACTACTACTTTCTCTTTCACACACAAAACAACGCAATCAGAGGAGAGTTGAATCTTTATATAGTAGTGTCTAGTTGAGTTTTGTGTAAAGGTACACGTAGGTAACCTAAACTTCCATAGTATCACGGTGTAAGTACTTTTCTCCCTCATGAAAAACTCGTACAAGGAGAACAAAATGAAGAAATCTTCTAGGATGAACACAATGCTGCTGTATTTTACAAAGACGAAAAGAATGGCTCATTCTCCTTCACTTGAGACAGAGACAGTAAAGACTGTAAGATTGGATGGTAGTAAGGGTAAAAGTGAAAGGACAAGAATGAGCACAAGTGTCAACTATTCTCATCAAAAAATGGGAGGAAAAGGAATAACAACCATCTCCACGAAGACTAAGATGACATTACCTAATTCTTCTAAGAAAGTAAAGAGTGTCCTTGTGCAAATTTTCTCGTCTCTACTTCTACCCATTCTACTTATGGCTATATTACCAGCGTACATTCCTATTGTTGAAGGGATCAAACCAAGTAAGTTATTTTTATAGTTTTAATTGTTTCTTTAAGCTTAAGCTACAATTTTTGTAAACAGGAAAAATTATTGGAATGAATTAAATGGAACTGTGTTCGCTTTCTTTGCTTACCGTACCGTTACACTTTATGAAATTATTAAAATGTAAGTTTGCACATTTGTAGATTGAAGAGAATGCCAAGATTTTTTAATAAACTCTTTCAAACATGTAAAGCTCAGAAGAAGACAATTTCGTTTTCATTTTGTTTATATGCCCTAAGCACCATATAAGTTACAGGGCTTTGAAAAAGTTTTATGTCAAGGATTTCTTTAAATGCAAATTGCAACTTAACAAAAATAAAAATGAAATACTACTACAATTTAGAATTAAGAAAGGTTTCTAATTCCATCTTCCTATGAAAAAATACGTCCAGACCAGAACATAACTTAATTCACTATTTTAAATTGCATTTTTGTATAGGTAACTGCTGCTGTGCTGCTTTCATAGCGATTATATGCCTGCAACTTAATATTTATAGAAATTTTTAATTTTCAGTCTGCATCTATATATATACTCAAGCTTCTGTCTATTTTAACTTTGTATTATAGTGCGCCCATTGTTGTCTGTATAGAAATGGAAAGAGTTTTTAAGAGAGTGAAAGCTAAGCCTAGAATCACAATTCTAAAACCAAATCCTTTTCTTTGAGCCTTGACATTTTCCACACTTAATCTAGAAATGTAGGAGCTTTCTTAAATATTTTTTCAGCTGAACTTTTTTATGAAGAATGCAGTGCACAATTTCAGAGAAAAGAATTTTTAGCTATATTTATTACAGTACTGCCACTTCTAGTACTGCTGCGTTTGTTGAATCAACTTCCAAGTCACAATGATTCAACTCTACCTATCAAACATATTTCATATATATAACACGAATGAAGCTTAAGCTTAAAGCTTGATACATTAAAGATATATATTGGAATTTTGACCCCTAACGCTATTATTTTACTATATATCTAAAAAATGTATAAACCTAAAATAGGTTCCATAGTCTTTCATTCTTTTGCTCATTCTTTGGAAAGTTCTTGAGATTTTCTCTTCACTTTCACTCGTACATTCTTTATGGAGTCACAATCTGTGGAGTTAGTCGAGACTGAAGTAAACGAGTTGTGAGTTTTGTGAGTGTTACTGCTACCACTACTGCCAGACCGGAGTCAGCTGGATGGCTTTCTTGCATACAAAGTGAACAAAGAATAAGGCGATACGGGATTAGTACATGCATAGCTAACGTAGTTATTATGTTATAATCTTGGCCTGTAATAATAAGACGAATGTTATACCAAGCTTAACGCTGTCATAAGTACCATGTGTAACAACTTCAAACTAACTAGCGGCTGACGTCTCAAGTTTACTATATAAATTTAATAATGTAATGGCTTTGGCAAAAGTATCTCAATACGTCACAGTTAAAATACATGAATCGACCAGTTCGGTCCATGAAGTGTTAAGCCAGTGTATATATGCATGTGTACACGTTTATACATATGAATTCATACTTCATATCCTAACTATTATTAAAGACCTTAGACTATAAAAATGAATATAAAATAAAAGTTCAGAGAAAGCTGGTTCGGCTGGTTGGCTCATGAGTTCCTTCTTTGGCTTTTAGACTAAAGGGGGCTTCACCAATTTGCCCGCATCGAGTTACTTTCCAGTTTAAGTCCTGGTGATAATCAAGTCAAAAGTCAAGAAGTGAGAAGCCACTTTCGTTTTTACTTCTAATACGGGCGTACTTTTACCATTTACCCACATCCCTAGTAATTTCACTGTCGGTTGGTTGGTACAGTCAGACTCATTCTATTATCTAGTTTAAAAGACCAAAAAAACTTTCATCTTCTGTATATGGTTCATAATAGCTTGTACTCTTACCCACCCAACTTCAGAAACCCCTTGCCGTTTGTGTGATAAGTTGATAAGTGAGGACTTTTGCTCTTAAAGGCATCTAAAGTATGCATCTCAATATATTATGTGGCCATCGCACTACTACCACCATTACATTCTACAATCACACACATCCCGCACATCCGTACCTACCTATTATGGCTTCTTATTCCAAATGCACTTATTCGGTTTTCGACAGTTTTCGTTTCTACATCTGTTCATTGGCTTGAAAAAAGGAAATGGTTTAAGGAGAACAAATTGGGGCTCTGTGGGAGACATTTTAATTCAGAAACTGTGCTAAAGCTATGTATATGTTCATTCCTTCTTTCTCCATAAGATAGTGAATTTGATGGCAGAATTGTCTACTTGTACTATATATAATAACAAATACTGTAGATACTAGACCTCGTCTTGGTTAGCTTGATAGTGCCTTTGCTGATTTTGCTTACACAGTTTACATATTATATACATGATAGTGGGTAGTCCTAGTTTTACTTTCTTTTCGATAGTCTTCTTCTGCGTATGAATGAATGATTCGGTCTGCAAGCACGAAGACTGAATCTGAATTTTGGCCATCGTGTGCATGCATACATGTTTTTGGTAAGATCTTCCGCCTCATGTGCATAAAATAGAGTGAAAGTAGTGAAAGAACGCAATAGAGAGAGTTTGCAATAGCAAAAATTCTAAAAATGGTAGCGGCTCGTTGGGTATGGACTAATCTGCATATGAGTATTCAGAAGAGAAAGCCCAAGCACTAGTAGAATGTAAGAACGACTCAGACTAGCATCACCATCCCATCACCATCAGAAAAGCCAGAGAATTGAGAAAAGAAGAAGAGGTTTTTTAGGTCGAGTCTCATTCCAAAGAGAACGTGACATTTCAAAAACTAACGCTTTTCACTATTCTGTCGTCTTACTTGTAAATTTTATATGAGGATTGAGAAAAGACGGTGGGGGTAGACGAGGGGAAAACAACTCAGAGATTATCGTTGACATTCCCTATTCCTGACATTTTCTGCTTGAGAAGTCTAACTCCTCCTTTACCATTTTTCCATATTCATGATACTTTTCATAAAATATTTTATAGTAGCAACTGAAAATAATTTCATCAACTTCTCTAGCGACGATGAATATACGCACTCTGAGTTAACTTGTATTTTCAAGCAACTTCATGGAGTATATTGATATTAGTTGTGATACCAAAGAAAGATATATATCATAATGAAGTTCCAGCTACTCAATACTTTTCTTAGTATTGTATTCTCAAAATTCGTCGGACAATAACAGTTAGTGCAGTGGGACGAGTGTGCGATACCTTGTACCTACTTTTAGCCACTCAAGTATGCTGCTGGCTTACCTTAGTTAAAGGTTTTGAAACACCAGATTGTATAAGCCAGAGTCGTTTATAAGAATTGAAAATGTTTCCTTTTCTCTCCTTTTGTGTTCGCAGAATAAATAGACAATCAGTTATTTATTTAATATTATTGCTTCAACCTTTTGTGAGTTAATTCTTTGTATCTGATAATGCTGTGCTATATTATGCCCGATTTCAGATGAAAAATGTATAAAACTTCGAGTTTACTTCTCAATTACAGGAGAATAATCAATATCTGATTTCGAGTGGTGAAAAACAATGGAAACGAAAACACACAAAATTCGGAACATTGACAATGTATTGACTTTAAATGTTCATTTTATTACAAAATCTAATGGAAAATGCATGTTGTATTCACGACAGTCATAATACATACTTAACTATTATGTCTTAGTTAGACAAAAGCACATAAAATAGATTTTTTAACAGGCAACACCGCCTTTATGATTATTCAAACCCATATCGCAGCAGGGGTTTAAAATGATCAAAAGAATCAATATTAGTTTGTACTGAAAAGCATTATTGTATTAGCATTTGAAGTGGTAGTGGTCACGTCCTCAAAAAGAACGTACATGACTGCTCGTGTGAAAATGATACAATTGTGGTACAAATATTACATATTATATGGTCCATATTTTGATATTGAACTTCAATACAATAAAGGAAGAAAAACAACCACAAATTCGAATAGTCATGAGTGCGGTTTGAATGAATACATGTATAGAAACCCCGATGAACAAAATATCCAAAGTGAGTATAAATATTTTATATAAATTAGATATGGGTGTATTAGTATTTTCATGATCTAAGAGCTGTAAAGTTACTCTACATACTATTATGCTATTTCTAAATTCTTCTGCAAGTAGTCTAGTAACCTTTTTCTGCCCGGTTTCGGTATGTATGATGATGATTTTAGTCCTTTTGGAATCAGCAATTCCCATTTGGACTTTCATTGTATCTATACAGATCTGGAAGTGCTTTTACAACACGATTGAAGTGAACTAGGATCTGTTATTGATTTCCCTAAGTTGCTTCAGTAGCACAAAGCTTAACTGTAGAAAGTTAAACTACACCACCACGGATACTTAACTGAAGTATTACTACGCCTCATACATAGTAGAATAGTAGTAGTGGTACACACAAACTCTTAAGTACTAAACTGAAGTGCATAGGCTGGGATCGGATGAAGAATTATTGAATTTCCTCCAACACCTCCAATAATGCTTTTGGCTCTTGGTAATGTCTAAACACATCAAACCCCGTTATGTTTCAAGTGATTTATTTCTCTCTTTTCTAAAATCGCAACTCCCAGAAGTCTAATTTTTGTTTCTCTGTCGATGAATACCTTCTTTCAAGCTACGAATGTTCCTTATAGCAGTAACACTTACCAAAGAAGAATTCTATACAAAGTATGTATACTTGAGCATATATACTACCTGCGTACTTATTTATATAGGTATTCCGTTTCCACATATAAAAGAGGTTTAGTGTTGTAATATTTTAAAGGTACACAGCCGTTTTCCATTCCTGCTAGAATATGTATCACAATTCAGTGTAAAAATAATGACCTTTCACGGCTGTATTTCTTAGAATCCAATACAATCTGTAGATAATGATGGAAAGTTACGGTTTTAGGTGACGTGTTTTCTCGCACTTTCTCCATTTCTTGGGTACTAAAAAATCCCATTCTTACATTCCACCTCCCCATTCATGCTTTTGTGAACATGTCGCGACAAATTAGGACATACAACTATTCTTATAAAAATAAAGCCTTGTTTATTATTACAACAGTATGCAAGCTTACTTTCTCTTGTATTGGCCTTTCTCCTTTCTCATACTTACTACAAGTATGTATTTTTATATAAATAGGTAACTGGGTCTGGGTTTTGTCTCGTGTGCTGTAGCAGTCAACAAAAGTATAAGTACCATGTAGTAGTAGCAGTATTTTCCCTTTTTGATACAATGGTATACCTTAAGCATAGTGAAATTGCACACAAAAGTCATTTCTAAAAGAACTTTGAAGTTTTACTGATAAGTAGTAGTGATAATGGCAAAGAAAGAATTTATACTACTTGTTCTCTTGTATCCTACTGCAAAATTTATTTGACTCACAAGTCGTTTAAATTATAAGTGTAACAAAATGAATTATGTATCTGAAAACACACCTATGAAATTCCAAATTTATGTTACTGATAGTACCTTAGCTTATCTGATTTAGAAATGTGTTCAGTTTAAAAGGAATGTGACAATTTGGTCTATCCATTCGAGCACTGAACATCAGACAGTTGTGCCTGTCTTTTAAAAAAAGGAGCAATTCTAATCTTGATTTCTCAGTAAACCTTCCCCCATTTTATATAACTAGACTCAAATAACTCCCGAAAACTGATGATACTAAAACGCATGGAAAAGCCATATAAGAAAGCATAGTTAGTCTTGACATGACAGATCTTAATGGCCATAGATGATCGAAAGGATGGCCAACTTTCATTCTCTACTTGAATTGTACAAAGATGATATTATATGTAAGATAGATTTGAGAAAAGTTTATCTGTCATAAATGTGTTGTCTTTCAACTAGAAATATAAGTTATGAAAGTCCCAGAATAAAATATGATTTCAACTTTTCATACTTTTCTTTTCTCCATTTCTTCCAAGAATAAGTTAATGATCTAGTTGAAGTCAAAATATCGAATTTAGTCTAGTCACTTCCAGTCTTCTAGTCACCAACCCCAACTTTCCTCTCTAGTAACAAACACATCTAAATGAAAGAAGCGCAAAATAAAAAGAAAATATATTTCAGTTCAGTAGTGATAACAAGTCTTCGAAGTCTTTTCTTTCTATACCACTGGACTGGAAAATAGAGCTAATAAAATGAGCGGTTAGTAAAGACTGAAAGACAACGTAAATTTTCAATAGATAGGTAGTGGTAATGGTATTGCATGATTATCACAATTCTTCCCATAATTTTGCAACCCCTTATTTCCATGACTTAAACTAACGCGGATGTAAAACTAAACAAAGAGAACTATCAGAAAAGTCCTTGATCATCCATTTGTCCTTGCATTATTAGAACAAAGTTCATTCTTACTCATTTTAGGAAAAACTATGTAGATCTTCTATATTCAATAAAGCAAATGAGATCTCGATTTTTACTACCCTATTGTGAATGTAAAAACTGGTACACATTGTGAACTCTACTCTTTACCTAGCTTTCATTTTCATTTTATTCCTTATATAATATTTATATAATAATGGAAGAGATCGGTATGTAATACGAGTTTGGAAATAAGATCTCAAGAGGAATTTTACTAGTAGGAATGAATTCAAAGAAGAATTGAAATTGGGTTTAAGTCTAAAAGAACACTGCTACTTCCTAGTATTATTACAACTATACACTACTTAATACTATTCTGGAATTGACTATAGAATATCTCATTCCTCTTCCTTTCCTCCTTTCTATCTTTTCTTAAGTAAATATATTTAGAGCAGAAGATACCCTGATAGAAAGAGATAGGATGGGTGTTGTAACCAGAGAACATACCCTTATTACATTACAAGAGTATAATATTATGATGATCTATATAGAAAGTCACTTCTACTTACTACTGCCTAGAGACAATAATATATAGACCTCATGGTTGGTGGAAAATAGATCCAAGAGATACGATTGGGAGTATTAAAAGGTATTAGGATGTACAGATAGGTATGGGTGTAGTAGGTATTGGTTCTAAAGAAAGTCTCAAGCCATTTTCCATTTCCCACCTTTCTCTAAATTCATAGTTTTACATGAAGATGTGAATGATGCTAGTTCATACTAGTGCTTTATTTTAAGGATATACAAGGAACGGTATAAAAGAAGCTGAATCTTAACTCGAAGAAGAGAAATGTTTTTAGTGAAAGTTGAAGTGAGGAATAATCTTTCTCTTTCCTCTTTTACTCTTGCTCTACAATACTTTCTTTCCCTTCTTTCTTAGTGCTTGACTTCTTTTCAAACCGATTCCTAAGAATAACTTTGTTGACTACGGTAGATTTTGATCCTTGGTTTAGACATGTGTTATAGGTTGCGTTTTGTATGTTACAGTAAAATATTCGTTAAAATGGGAGAGGCATGTTTCTATAAAAAAAATCAGTACTAGGTATCAAGACTAAATATTGAGGTAATTAATTAACCAAATGCAAAAACAACATCTCTCTTACCTTTATGATTGTCACTTGCATACCTGACCAAACTGACCATAGACAAAAGGCAACTAACAAAAAGTTTAATTTAGTTTTAGATAAAGTATCACCACACTGTAATACTCCAAAATTTCAATTCCAAATAATGCCAAATGTAAATTAAGTCCATGCAAACTTTATTGCTACAAAGTTACAAGCTCTTTGTTTTTGAAAGGCACATAAAAAACAAGTCATAAAGCGGGTAAATTGGTCGTGATAAAACTAATAGGCTACCGAACAGCAACATAGATCACTCCAAATAGATACATAGGTATAGTTGAATGCAAGAAAAAAACGCAAAAGTGATCTTGCAAAATCTGACTAAGTCTAGTCTACGAAAACCATGGTCTGGTGAAGACTAGAAGGGAAATAGAGAAGTAGTCCTAAGCCAAAAAACTAAAACTAACTTCTTCAGTGTTTCTATTCTATCTTCAGACAAGTTAAGTATTAGTTGTAGACTCACTTCACTTATCCAAGTCCAATCAGCTCTTGATAAATTATTATGATTATCCTCCTCTTTTGTTTGTCATTTAAAAGTTAATTTTGTCCAATAATCTGAAAGCAGAAAGAGGAGAGTTCTCATTCAGAGCTGATGATGAGATTGAAACAAGCCAATGAACTGGGGTGGAGATTGCAATAACTTATATATGAAGCTTGCTGTAACTTATACCTAAACCACTATCCGTTTGTTCAATTCTCTGGACGATGAATGCGATTGAACTGAAAATGGATGATAACCTTTCTATTTCTTGAAATACTACCTCTTTATAAGGGAATCGCAAAATTTCAGAGAAATACATCTTGGTGTAATATCATTAAACTATAGGTATCGGAATGGGTTCGATCTCAGTAGATATATTGAAAAACACTTTTACTAGCTGTACGCATACTTTCTTCCTGACTTGAAGAAGTGATCCCTCCGGTGGCTATATGTTTGTCGGCTGTCGGTTGACCAAGGAAAAAACCTTGGATAATTTATAACTGAGGAGGAGCAAAAGAAAGTAAAAGATGTGAGAGGGAAAGCAATGAAATGGACTAAAGTTAGTGTAGCCGTTTTTCTAGTAGTGAAATATCAGTGGCACTTTGTAACATAAGAACCAAGCGGACTCAAAGCCACATTCGATGCAATGCATATAGATAGGTAGCAATGCAAAAGCATAAAGATTGGATTGGGAAGAAATCTTCGATTTTTACAACTTATTTTGAGAATTGGATTGGGAAGAATCGTATTCCTTTTTTGCCCTTAGAGAGATAAGCCGTAGTAGTAGTAGTAAGTAGTGGTTGTATATAGTATTTGTACCCGTAGTTAGCTTCTGGAGGTTCTGGTGTATAAAAAGCTTCGTAACAAAAGACCTTTTTCCTTTTTCACGGATTTCCCGTTTGATCCTTCAGTCGTGAAGATATAATTCTTGGCATCTCTTTATCATTCCATCTCATTTTATTCCCATCAAAGTACTCGTTCGTAGTGCCGCCGATTGTGGATTGTACCTCCCTTTGATAAACTCTTAGGGTGTAATGCAATGTGTTTATCATTTTATTATTATGTCTACGGCTTGTTATATTGTTAGTGGTTTTTATCCTTGTATCCGTAGTACATCGGAGTTAATACAAGAAAGGACTTTCTACTTATTAATACCCTCAGCTAGGTCATTTTCTCTTTATATTCTCCCACCTTGGTGCCTATTAGTACTGTCATTTTGTTCCTTATACAAGAGGATCAATAGTTAATTTGTTCTGTCATACCCTATCGCTTCCGGTTCGATTCATTTCTCATTTGTCCGACAAGAGTACAAAAGAAGGACTTGTATTACCTAACTAAGGCATGTAATGTAATATTGAGAGCTTGTACGTTTAGTCTTAAACAGGTACATATCTTAGGATGTCTAGGATGTTTTTATACACTATTGATATTCTCATTCTAGTGTGGAATCTTGTTACGCCTTTAATAATAATTCTTACGATATGGTTCACATTGATAACTAACTAGCCAAAAATATACCTGTCTGGCCTCCATGCTGCTGGTTAAAACACCAAAGAAGGAAATAAAGTATATTACAACGAGTCAAAGAGGGTTCTTTAGTTTTTACAATGGGAAACTCAATGTCAATCAAGTCATATAATAATGATGCTCCTTACTCCTTTTCCTTTAGGCGTGTGTGTAAAATAAGCCATCGTCATCATATTTTAGTAATATTGAAGGATATCTTTACAATGTGACCTCGAATTATACATTAATACTGTATTGGGTTTTATATATTATCATCTACCTATTATACAGCCTTTGTAATGGGACGTAAAAAATACCTGGAAGCCAACAGTGCAGTTGTGTAAGCCAAGCTAACAAGCAAACCCTTGACTACCACTGGTTCGGTGACTAGTCTAAACACTAGAAAGTAAAAAGATATTACTCTTAAGCTGAAGAATATGACAAGCCATAACCATCCAGGATGGTCGTACAGATATGCACTTTCTCCCAGTTTACTACCTATCTATTCTTTTCCTTTATAATAAAAACATGATTTCTTGACTCTCATCCTGGTTCCCATTTATCCCTATACCTTCGAACATTGTGGAGACTACTTTTAGAAAAAAATACGACCTGGATGGAACCCTACCGTTTTGACAGTCGTCAGAGACCATCCAGGAGGGAAGACGTTCTACTCTACTGACTGACTAAGGAGAAGAAAAGAAAGCCAAAACCAACTAGGACTTTCTCCCCTGTAGAGCTTTAGTCAGAGTAGACTAGATTCGTCGAGTAGGTAAACTATGTGTACAAACATAACAACCTACGTGAGTTTATAGGTTTTGAAAGTGTATGTATGGAGTACCTAGAGACTCGGATCATCTCATTCTCATCCCATATACGGATATTTTTATATTCGTTGTACAAGACCTTTACAATGTTTTGACACCTTAGTACCTTATGTTCAATCAATCTATGACCGTTGAAAAACGAGATAACGGGAATTACTGAGCCGATAGAATTCCCAAATGCATCGTTTCCTCTCTCTTGACTGTCTCCTGGTTGATTCGACTCACCCAATCTAATTCAAAGTCGAATTCTTTATACATTATTGCTTTTCAAAAAAAGATATAGCCCTTTTGACTCATGCTACTGTTGAATTGCTAAAGCGCATCGTTCAGTTGGGATACATTGCATCCCATTAGATACAGTATTTATAGGTATACCTGGTAGCATAAGAAACAGTTCTTAACGATTGGGTGTAACCTATAGCGTATAAAGTTGATGTCGGTTTGGTGTACTTACGTGGATTTCAGATTTGTAAGGATCAGTTAACTTCAGGTTGGCTTGTGTGCAAGCTAAGTAAACGGTTTTTTTCGATGCTTTGAACTTGGTTGAGTTGACGCAGCAAATGTGAAAGTACCATCAGACGGACGGATGAATGTTGAGATATCTCTTGGGTAACACAGACAGGAAGGAAGAGGTGGATGGTTTTCTATTGGTTTTAAAATATGAGACCAAACCATACATCTCCGGATGCATTTCACATCTGCCGGCTGCGGTATATGGAAGCATGGATGAACGTATGTGGAATTGAATACGGGTTTCCGTGAAGTTATGGCCTTCAATTCAAGCATCCTGAACTAACTGTTACCTTACTCAAGTTATATTACTTTACAAACCTGTGCATTGAATTGGTTGGAAGCAATAGGATGGAATTGGGATCGTCTAGATAGTCTCAGATCATTCAGGTTTCTCGCCGGAATTATTACGTGGCTTGACTTTCTATTAGTTGGATTTAATGCAACTGAAAATGCTATGGTGAAAACTGTAGGCTGACTTGTGACTTTACGGAGATTGATGTTTTCTCTGGTACTTTTCTCACTATATGGGCACATTTAACAGGAAATATTAGATAAAATGTTTGGTTTATAGTTATTGTATAGATCAAGTGGCCATTTCGAGGCTGCATTCATTTAAGATTCATTTTTCATGCAGGCCTCTGCGTGAGGGCTTAAAAGTTGAGTGGTTTAAGTTATTACTGGAATATTCAATAGGCCAATTTTAGGCCTATTTTGGGCCGAGAAAATGAAAGGATGATGAATATAGGCGTTGTTTGATAACGTAGAAATGAATGTTCTTCAGTGGTATCGCATCGAGCTACTATTAACGCTTTTATTTTGTCACCATTATATAGTAAAAAGAAGACTTTCAAATTACTACCTATTAATAGGATTATTTTTTAGATCAAATGTGTGAGATATCAAAAGAGCTGAACTTAACATTCTAACGAATCATTTTGATTTATTGGATTTTATTTCATGGAAAACGCTATTATTGTAAAAGCTTTCATTTAAACTTGCTAAATTACATCAATCTTACACAACAAGTATAAATATATAGTACACATATCCGTAAGCATGACAGAAACAGTACACAGCATGCTAGCCATTACAAAAGAATTAGGAAAGTTAGGTGTGTCAAGTCACAAGTTTCTACACACAACCAATTTTCTCCGACGCAGTGAAAGTTTGCATGGAAGGAAGACGTAAGACGGGTCAACGTCAGCTGTCAACTTAGGGGAGGTGTTGGCTGTCACAAAGTGACAAGCTGGCGTTTTTATAAAAACCTTTAAGCAACTCACTGCTTACTACCTAGCATATTGTCGGTATAAGATGGAGGTAAAAATGAAAGTAGCATGGAACCTTCTATTCATCAGTTAGGACAGGAAGGGACTTTGGATCCTAGGGAAACAAGGAATTCCATATACCTAAGTCTGCATACATAATTTCCATGAACAAAGGGTGACAGATAACAGATTACATGTATTGGATTTTCATTCTCTTACATTTGACTTTCTTGACA
>JAQGAA010001595.1:0-15094 GCA_034696425.1 Isotoma viridis | reverse complement strand
ATGTTTAATTTGGTCTGTAATCCCTTCAGCATCTGGTTCAAACATTTTGGCAAGTGGGGGTGCATTTTCTTCCTGATTTGCAGTCCTATTTATGAAAGTCTCAACCCTCTTTTTGCAATTTTCTTGTTCACCCTGAAACATTAAAAATATGTATTTTTAGCACAATATTACATTCATAACTTTCAAAAAGCATCTGTAACAAAATGCAAAACCTTTAACCCCTGTCGAGCTTCAAGACTAGCACTACCACCAACATTACAATTTTCATTATCATTAGATATAGCCAACCGTTCCATAGCTTGTTGCATCAATTCATCGATTCTGAGTTCCATAGCAGCTCTTAAAAACCCCACAGCTTGCTTTTCCCCTATGACTTGGACTTGTGCTTTGTAAACATAAGTTAGAAGATTATCCACATCCCTTGGTTTCACTTGAGGGCTCATCACAAAGTTGAAACTAGCATTAGGATGTTGCTTCAAAAATACAGATAAATTGCAAAAATTAAAGCAAAAAGCCTTTGCAAGGTTTTAATAAGGTTTGGGAGGCTAAAATTATTGTTAATTTACCATAAACTTCTCCAAAAGGTAATTACTTGACGTAGCAAAGGTTGCACGATGTGCTGGAATCCTTTTCCGCTTACAAACTATATAAAATTCTTCCCCTTGAAAGTCTTTTACAAATGATGCAGTTTCACTTCTATGCGTTGTGAAAATTACTTCCTCTTCTAATTTGGCATTGCCAGCGTTTGTGGGTTTGGGTAACTTCATTTTGTATAATATTATATCTGTGTCATCAGAAATCCGATTGGTATATCGAAGAAATTGTGAATGCCACAAGTAATAAAAATATTCTACTTTCTGACAAGGAGTTCTAAAGTTCCAACCTTGGAATTTGCTATAGAAATTACATAGTGCATTATGCATTTTACTAGATACATATGAAATCATGGTAACTCATCTGAAACAATAATACATCTAGTTTTATCAAATTATTTTTTGAGGTTGGGAAATTGTTAATTCGGTTTTTAAAGTATTTCCAGTATTTCTTTCTTGCATATTATTATACAAAAGATGATCATCCGGTTATTCTTGGCAGATTTATAATGAATTTCTTTAGATTAAATTATCTAAGAATGGAATAAACTCAATATTTTATTTTACATAAGCAAACTCCATAAAAGAGCTAATTCATCCATTTGTTTTGTCATTTTGTGGGCTTGTTGAACAAATGAAAATATAGTTTGAAAGCATGAACAACAATTCTTAAATATTTTTTAACTCCAATCTTTACACAAATTCATAATGTCTAGAAGTATATTGCGACAAAGAAGTTTTATTGCAACAAATCATTGAGTTCGTGCTTTTTCCTGATCAGCTTATCATGTTTAACTTCTAAAGTAGAAACGAAGTGATGAACAAAACTTATTGAGATTAAACAAAGTCAATGTATAGGCAGTAGTAGCAGTTCGGCAATTAAGATTATGAAAAAGTAGTAACGGATGTTATCGAATCCACACTCTTCGCCATCGCATCATCTCCCTAGTCTTTCCAATCTACCCTAGCTTTTTTTATCTACACACAATCACATCGTATTTTACACAGAAGTATATATATGTTTTTTAGGACGAGGCAATGGTAAAAAATGTAGTGTAAAGATATGGAATGAAGAAATTACAATTATAAGACATGAAAAATAAGACAAGGCACTTTGGATTTTTATGTTATTAGTAAAAGTAAACATTTAAGATGCAATATTGTGGTATCCCCTGAAAGTGACTAATGCAAAAGTGACCAATTCAAAGTAGGATTAGGTTTGGTCACTTTAAGTAGAAATTAATATTATGATGTAAAAAATTCTGTAGTAAACATGTAACCCAAGATTTTTAAACTCGTGTGGCGACAAAAGTCCATTAATCTTGTCCGTAACCGGCCATTATCCTTGCTTCCAAAATAATATTTCTTATCTGCCACTGGAGTTATTTAGAATTTTGACTACGGTCTAAAATCATAAACATTTTAACAAGTCCAGTCATGCCTATTAAATCAGTAAAATGATCTTAGACAAAATAATAATTTCCAAACGTATTCCCAAGCTCAAAATACGATATACTTGAAACTTTTGTTCTAAGAAAGGATTTACTTTCCTTAGCATGGAACTGCTTAACCTAAAGCCGGATTAGTCTCCCCCTCCTTGAATTATTAGAGTAAAACTCGGTTGAAATATGATCCGGGGGCGGGTTCTAAATCCGATTTTACGGTTTGTCACAGATCGAAAAGTATAATTGCTACTAACTTAGGTACATCAGTAGCAGTATTCTAGCCTTGATACACACACATAAATATTAACCCCTAACCAGATTTACGTTTGAGACAGAACTGAATTTTGTCTCCTTTCTTCATCCAACTTTAGTCATTGATCCTTTGAGTCTCGATAAGTAAAGTAATTCTTAAAAATCTTTAAAAATGCAAGCAGTAAAAAATAAGAGGAAAAGGTAAAATCAAATTTTATTTTATAAAAAAAAGCACTTCGATTTCACTTCTTAAAAGCATTTCGATTTTAATTCTTAAAAAAGCATTTCCATTTCACTTCTTTAAAAAGGCATTTCGATTTTGTTTCTTAAAAAAACATTTCGATTTTATTTTTATACACAATAGCTTTCATTAAATTAAAAACTGTTGTTTGACTCATTGAAAAACTATCAGAATTGTATTCGTTTGCACAACCAGGTCAAGCGAAACAGGATCAGAAGTGGGAGGATCATCATTGTCAAAAGATGAAATTCAATCATTAGCATGTCCATCTTGTTTCCAAATTCCAACAAACCTTCGGATTTACGTTTGTACCGTGGGTCATAGTCTCTGCGAGGCATGCTTTGTCAAGGTTCAAAAATGTCAACAGTGCAATTCCCCATTTACGGGCACTAGAAATTTTGTGATTGAGAATCTCGTGGCAAATATTAAGCTTATGTGCAAATATTATCGTTGTCCAGAAGTTCTTTTGGGGACACAACTTATCGCTCATGAGAAAATTTGTGGATACAGGTAAAAATCATTAAAGAAACTCATTGCCAATTAATTTCAAAATTAATTAATTAATTAATTACTAATTACCTAAGTTATCTTTTGAATTATCTTAAATGCATTTATAGTCATGAGAATTATCTGAATTTCTACAACTTTGTTTTATTTATTAACAATCAGACCCATTCCATGTCATGAGGCGGTCAACTCACTTTGCAATGGAAAGTTAGTTGATCAACAACATTTTGAAGAACATTTGAAAACTGTTCACAAGGCTCAAGGTGACACAGATGACCTTGAACAATGGAAAAATAGTTATTGTCAGTTGAACGATTTCGAGCTTAAGGAAGCATTTGACGGCAGAGGCTTCATCAAGGTAAGAATTAAAACTTTTCAATCTCTTGTTGTTATATTCACAATTGTTGAAAGTTACTTCTATTTTTTGTTTATTAAATTTAAAATTTTTGAAAAATTCATTTCAACCATAATAGTCCTATTAAACTTTCCAGGGTGAGAATTCTCGCAAACCTCTTTACTACATCCGTTCAGGAAATCTCCTATTTTTGAGAAACTTGATGATAAGGGATGGTATCCTCTTCTGCTGGGTTAGTTTCGTTGGGGGTGAAAAAGAAGCAATGGAGCATGGAGTTGAAATCACAATTCATACTGATAAAGGGGATTTGGCCGAGGATAAAGTAAGATTGTTTCTATTTATCAATAAAATTGACTTTAGAACCCTAAGGGGATTTAGTCTTTAGAATTTCTGAACAAAACAAGTGCTAAATTATTTAAATGCTTTCTCTTATGATTTGATTGTGTTATCCAGATTTTAAAATAAATAATAGTTCCAGATAATAAATCTAATTATATTTATTTTATTTAAAGGATGCAGTTAAAATCCAGTGGATTCATGCTATTCATTCACATCATAGAAGCATTTCGGAGATTCGAAGCTTGGGTGGTTGCGTTGCAATACCTACTAAGGACCTTGAGCCTTTTTTGAAATTGTCGGAGGGGATTGCTTCCATTAACATCCAATACGACTTAAAAAAGCGAAACGGATTTGATTTTTAAGTGATTTGTGGATTTTACTAACTTTCACTCTTTCATTCTGATTTGCACAGTTTTTAAATAAAGAAAAAAATTTTAATTTTTTTAAAATTTTGTGTATGTTTACTATTTAACAAGGCAACTCTTGGTTTTAATTTTTGATTTTTAAGCAGACAGGTTAAGAGTTGAGTTATGGGTTATGAGTTCAGTTATGATATTGAAGATAAATTAATTTTTATTTTTATTTGCTTGTAATTTTAAGTACTAACAAATTCAAAAAAATGTCATGTAATAATAATACTTAAAAATATAAGTAATATGTTTGAAGAAACAATATACTTATTTTAAACAACTTTTTTTCAAAAAATATCCAATTTTGTGTATCATATTTTGTAATGTAATTATTTGATCATTTGTCCATTTGCAGACTGTATATCCAATTAACTTTTCTCGTTCCTGCTTTCTCTGCATAATAATTATAACATAACTAATCATAAATTGTAATAAAAGTGTTGCTGCATCCAATATGTTTTCACGCTATTCTTTATTTATTCATAATTTGTTGATATTATAATATGACATTAACGAATTAAAACAAACGAATCATAATAATCAATCATCCCAAATAGATTTACACATTAGATTACAAACACAAGACAGCTTTTCTGATTAGTCAACCCCATTATAGATAAAGTTAAATGCTTTCCACAAATATGGTAAAAATCACAAATAAAATTACACAATAAGCCAAAGTAGTAGACGTGTGCGGTAATAATGGGACAATAGATTATAGTTTATTTATAATTTATAAATTTCACACACACGTATTTTATTATGACATGAGACCCAACCCCATTAACAAGAAACAAGTTGACAGATATTTGGCAAAAGATAAGATGAGCAAAATCACCTAATTATGTTTTACAATCCCTTATTTAATTGTTTTGCATACAAAAAGCAATAGATTTTCATAAATAAAATTCAGTTGCTCGTAATTATCCATCTGGAACATTACAATTTCTTCATAATTTTAAATTAATTTAAATTCCATTAAAATGAAAACAATACTTCCATTGCTGCTAGTAGCAGCTCTTGCTACAAACTCAATTGTCTCCGCAGAATTTCTAAGTAGACAAGGAAAAGATCTCATGTACGGAGGAAATAAGGTTTTCCTCTCAGGAGTTAATTTTGCTTGGTTTTCATACGGCTATGACTTTGGAAATGGTCAGTATCAAAGTTCAGGTCCAACAATGGAACAATGGATTAGAGATATTGCTGCTGCTGGAGGGAATAGTTTAAGTAAGAAGAATAATTACAACCTTTGACCTTATTTTAGTTAATTGTTAATTGTTCATATATTAATTAACGTTTCTGTACTTAAGGAATCTGGATTCACGTTGAGGGAGAACTAACCCCACAATTTGATGACAGTGGTTTAGTCGTTTCACCTGATCAAGGTGGAACCATTATTGCAGATTTGGAAAGATTTCTTGATTACGCAGCAGAAAACAATGTATTTGTCATTCCTGTCTTATGGAATGGGGCTGTTATGAGACCAGAAAAGTTTAAGAATTTAATCCTTGATGATACTAAACTCCAGTCTTATATTGATAATGCGCTTATCGTAAGTTTAAAAAAAATCAATTAGAATTTTAAAACTAAACAAATAGAGTTTTAACTGTTTTTAATAAATTTAAAATTGACCTTTAACCCCGAAATTTTTAGCCCCTAGTCGAGGGATTAAAAAACAAGCCTGCTCTAGGTGCATGGGAAATAATGAATGAACCTGAGGGATCAGTCTTAATCGAAAGCAACTCTAACCCTTGCTACGATACAAGTAAATTAGGTCAGTATGGAGCTGGTTGGACTGGAAACAATGTTCCAATGGAAAGATTCCTCACATTTATCAATAGACAAGCTGCAGCAATTAAGAAAACTGACCCAAAAGCCTTAGTCACTTTGGGTTCTTGGTCAGAACATCCACAATCAGATGCTTATGATGATACTTGTAAGTCCACATTTTAATACAACTTTGACTTTTTTAATTAAACTTTTTCATTAATTAAGATTTATCATTGTTTTTCAGACAATTATTACAAAGACTCTTGTCTAACCGGAGCTGGAGGAGAGCCTCTGGGGACTATTGACTTTTACCAAATTCATTCTTATTCTTGGCAAGGAGCTTTTAACGTCCATAGCCCGTTTAAAGTAAATTAATGAAAATCGTACCAGAATGTAGATTCGAGTATACCATCAGCAAAATTTAATAGCGTTTAATTGTTCGCAATCAAATTAAAATTTCAGGTCACAGCCGACTCATACGAACTAGACAAGCCTGTAGTGATTGGAGAATTTAGTTCAGCTTGTGCTGAAAACAATGGAGTAGATGCACTTTGGGATTATGCTTACAACAATGGGTATGATGGAGCCTGGAGTTGGCAATATAATGCTGGAGGTGATTGTACAGATAGTCAACAACAACAGCAACAAGGAATGCAAAGGATTCGAGATTATAACAGCAATGGAAACATTGGTGTTGTATCAAAGTTCAGGTCCAACAATGGAACAATGGATTAGAGATATTGCTGCTGCTGGAGGGAATAGTTTAAGTAAGAAGAATAATTACAACCTTTGACCTTATTTTAGTTAATTGTTAATTGTTCATATATTAATTAACGTTTCTGTACTTAAGGAATCTGGATTCACGTTGAGGGAGAACTAACCCCACAATTTGATGACAGTGGTTTAGTCGTTTCACCTGATCAAGGTGGAACCATTATTGCAGATTTGGAAAGATTTCTTGATTACGCAGCAGAAAACAATGTATTTGTCATTCCTGTCTTATGGAATGGGGCTGTTATGAGACCAGAAAAGTTTAAGAATTTAATCCTTGATGATACTAAACTCCAGTCTTATATTGATAATGCGCTTATCGTAAGTTTAAAAAAAATCAATTAGAATTTTAAAACTAAACAAATAGAGTTTTAACTGTTTTTAATAAATTTAAAATTGACCTTTAACCCCGAAATTTTTAGCCCCTAGTCGAGGGATTAAAAAACAAGCCTGCTCTAGGTGCATGGGAAATAATGAATGAACCTGAGGGATCAGTCTTAATCGAAAGCAACTCTAACCCTTGCTACGATACAAGTAAATTAGGTCAGTATGGAGCTGGTTGGACTGGAAACAATGTTCCAATGGAAAGATTCCTCACATTTATCAATAGACAAGCTGCAGCAATTAAGAAAACTGACCCAAAAGCCTTAGTCACTTTGGGTTCTTGGTCAGAACATCCACAATCAGATGCTTATGATGATACTTGTAAGTCCACATTTTAATACAACTTTGACTTTTTTAATTAAACTTTTTCATTAATTAAGATTTATCATTGTTTTTCAGACAATTATTACAAAGACTCTTGTCTAACCGGAGCTGGAGGAGAGCCTCTGGGGACTATTGACTTTTACCAAATTCATTCTTATTCTTGGCAAGGAGCTTTTAACGTCCATAGCCCGTTTAAAGTAAATTAATGAAAATCGTACCAGAATGTAGATTCGAGTATACCATCAGCAAAATTTAATAGCGTTTAATTGTTCGCAATCAAATTAAAATTTCAGGTCACAGCCGACTCATACGAACTAGACAAGCCTGTAGTGATTGGAGAATTTAGTTCAGCTTGTGCTGAAAACAATGGAGTAGATGCACTTTGGGATTATGCTTACAACAATGGGTATGATGGAGCCTGGAGTTGGCAATATAATGCTGGAGGTGATTGTACAGATAGTCAACAACAACAGCAACAAGGAATGCAAAGGATTCGAGATTATAACAGCAATGGAAACATTGGTGTTAGTATTCAATAAACATAATTATTTTGATTTATGAACTGTTCTTATAAATTGGTGTGTCCGAAATTCCAATAAAGTAAAATTTTAATAAAAAAATTAATTTGTAGGAGATTCAGATTGAACGTCCATATCATCGACAGATAACTGTTTATATTTGATTGAGAATAGTTATTAATTAGTGATACAAGTTTATCAATATTATTAATAAGTTTTAGTTTTTTACTGATTCAACGAAATTAAAATTTGAAAGAATATTTAGATTAAAATTTTTCATAATTTAAGACTGGCTAATAAGGATTTTTCAAGTGTGACATAAAAGCATGTCAGAGCTTATTCTAATAAAACCCTTAGAATCTTGAATATTCAAAATTATGTAATTATCATCCCATATTTGCATCATACACTCTTACTTCCTATTTCCTTAATTTCTTTTCAACAAGGTAAACATACAGCTCTTGAGATTTACAAATTTAATGAAATAGTAAACTAATAAATGAACCTAAGGAGAACATACCTATAAATATTGTTGAAAATAAATTTATTCCTTAAAATACTACAAAAGCTGTTGTCATTATATTATGAGCATAAATCATATTATTATCCTTTAAGTAGGCAATATAGAATTTATTTAAAATTAATTGAATTCGAGAGCGACTGGCGACTAGTAAGGTTGAAGTTATATAATTAATCATATAAAAATATAAATTATCTTGGTTATTATTATTATTAAGTTTTATTTTTTATTATTGTATTAAGCTCAAGTGAGGGTTAAACTCAGTTAACTGACAAACATGACAGGTTGCTGTCTGTCATAACTTTTATTATAATATGGATTATCAATCAATGTCTTTCATTACTTTTACATAATATTTAATTACATTTGTGACATTTTTGTGTCAAATTTCAAGTACTTTGTTTTCAATTTGGGCTTGTCCTTTGACTGTATCATTAAAATAATCTTACTTATTTTTTATCAACAGAAAGATATAATGTATATATTTTTCATTTAGAAGCAATCAATTGATTTGTTTCAAATCAATATTAAATGAAAATTGAACCTTGTTAAATAATATTGTTACTTTTCAATATCAATTCTTTTTTTTGTTTTAAAAATCATTTAAAATGAAAATATTCGTAGGATTTATTCTTTTAGCATTACTAACTACGAAATGCTCTGTCACAGGAGAATTTCTAAGTGTCACTGGCAAAGACTTTATGTACGACGGTAGCAAAGTTTTTCTTTCAGGAGTTAATATAGCTTGGTTACAGTATGGCTCTGACTTTGGAAATGGTCAGTATGAAACAACAGGTCCAACTTTGGAGCAATGGGTCACAGAAATCTCTGCTGCTGGAGGAAACAGCTTAAGTAAAGTATAATCCGAAAAATTCAGCCTAATAATTTATATAAAATTTTGAATAACATAAATTTATAATGGGAAAAAGGAATATGGATCCATGTCGAAGGAGAACTGACCCCACAATTCGACCCCAATGGCACAGTCATTTCTCCAGATCGGGATGGAACATTTATCTCAGAAATGTCCAGATTTCTTGACATAGCAGCAGAAAACAATGTTTTTGTCATTCCTGTCTTATGGAATGGGGCTGTTATGAGACCAGAAAATTACAAGAATTTAATCCTTGATGACACCAAGCTTCAATCTTATATTGACAATGCTCTCATTGTAAGCCAAAAAAACCATTACAATTTAAAAGCATACTTCTAATATCATTTTAAAACATTACCCAAGTGCCAAATATTAATCTAAGAGCCTTATCTTCTAATTAATTATTACACTAACATATACGCACGGCGTTAGTTCCTCCGTAAGGCAAACCTTTTTTTTTAAAATGGTAAATTCTCATTATACTAGCCTATAGTTGAAGCCTTAAAAGACAAACCTGCTCTTGGGGCCTGGGAGATTATGAATGAGCCTGAAGGGTCCATCTTAATTGCAGAAGATTCCAATCCATGTTACAACACAACCCAATTAGGTCAATATGGTGGAGGTTGGACTGGAAATCAAATTCCTATGGAGAGATTCCTTGTATTTTTTAATAGACAATCAGCAGCAATTAAGAAAACTGATCCTAAAGCTTTAGTCACTGTGGGTTCTTGGTCAGAACATGCTCAATCTGATGCTTATGATGATACTTGTGAGTCTCAATTACTACCAAGTACACATTTTTGAGATAAGGTATTTTTAATCATTAAACCTTTTTTAAATTTAGATAATTATTATAAAGACGAGTGCCTAATTGGGGCTGGTGGAGAACCCTTAGGGATTTTTGACTTTTATCAAGTTCATTCTTACGCTTGGGAAGGAGCTTTTAATACTCATAGTCCTTTTAAAGTAAGTGGCATATTCAGGTCAATCAAAATCAATTAGTGTTTTTAAAAGTATTGTATGAATAGGTTCCTGCCGAGTCTTATGAACTTGATAAACCGTTGGTGATTGGAGAGTTTAGTTCAGTGTGTTCTGAAGACAAGGACATTGATGCCCTTTGGGATCATGGCTACAACAATGGATACAATGGACTCTGGAGTTGGCAATATAATGAGAGTGATGGTTGTTCAGACAGTCATGAGGAACATCAACAAGGGATGACAAGAATTCGGAATAATACCAGTAGTGGAATTATTAATGTGGTTATTCACTAACAATTCTCTTTCACATGATGAATTTGAAACTTGAAAAGATGATTGTTATTAATTACAAAATTTAATCGTTTGATTGATATTGTGAAAATAAAGAATGTGGCAATACGGAGTATTCATCAAATACTCTGAAGAATAAAGAAACTTTAACATTTTACAAAACCTAAACGTTTTAATAAACTTATTTAACTTTGATTTTTTACTACACTGGATAAAATGGATAGTTTTGACACGCTGGGACGCTGTCAATGCGTGATGAATAATTATGAAATTGTAATAATCAATTTTTCAAACATTTTATTCCTTAATTAATAATTTATTTTCTCAATTAATTTATAAATACAGGATAATGCATAGTTCATTGTATTTTTTAAAAGAATTACCGGACGGAAAACAAGCAGAAAATAATATAGTAGATAGATATGTAAATAGATTGACAGAAATAAGAATAACTTACTTCTTACATTAATTAATTTTAGATAATAATAATTGCAATAAGCAGATAAGTAGTTAGTACAATATTTTATGTTTAAATGGATTTTCAACTAGAAAGGATTTACACAATGACAAGATGACAACTGAGAAAATTAATTAATTAATTATTCGAGTAATCTAAAGTATGAGAAATATTAGCCAATTTAATATAAAGTACAGAAACTATTTCCCTATATAATATTCCCGATACATCAAAAAGTTAATTATTTAATTGCAATATGACTAACAAATTTTTGATTAAAGTTAATTATTTAAGAGAACAAAGTCAAATCCTAATTCAGGTATACATGTCCCTTGAAAACTCATTCGAAGAGGAAAAATAATGCTCATAAGTGAGATGATGACTCCTGACAACCATAGATGAGAATGGATTTGACTCAACTTGTTTTTTCGTACCCCGTCGTATCCCCATAACTTCCCAGATCTTAGCCTGATAATCCCACGGAGTCAGATAAACAACATCATTCCGCTTCCGAGCATTATTTGCAATTTGAATTTCCACATCTTCAATTGTAGCTTCACCTGATTTAATATCTTCTCTTGTGATTCGCTTTCTCCTTTCATCCGGGTTGGCCTGAATGAGTGATTCAAAATCAGGAAGACCTGGATGAGCAGATGGGTTCATGTGTGAGACTGGAAATGGCACGTTGTCACTGTGTATTGGCCAACGCTCGGATTGTTGACGCATTCGGAAATCTCTATCTGTTCCGTATTGAGCTGATACATTGTGTCGACGGAGGAGACTTGGTGATGTCATTTTGTAAGAAGGGATGGTCACTCCTAAATTTCGAGTTGGTCGTGGGGGTAAAGGGGAGAATGCTTGGATTGTAGCCACGGTGGGTACTACTAGGATGTTTGTGCATCTATCTGAAAATTGTTTTAGTATTTTGAGACTTTTTTTCAAAGTTTGTAAAAATTTTTTCAAACAAATGCAAGTTTTTAATGAAAAAGATAATAAAATGTAACTAAACTTACCTCGGTAATATGCCATCTTGAAATTTCTTTGATTGCACAACACTGGGAAATATTGTTCAATTGATTTAGAATCGGGTGGACTGTTGGATTTTTAAACGATCCTTGTACTCACTCAGACGGTTCTAAGAATAAAAAGTTAATGTGCACAAAATTCACTTAAATCTAGGAACTATAATGCTAGAAACAAGTCAGTATAATACTGATATATCACTAACTACGCATATTACAACTGTAATATACAAATTTGCATAAGTTTACATTTATGGATACAGACAGATAAGATATTTAAAAATAATCCTCCCTGAATGTCACATTAGCATCATTTCATTAGAGGTATCTTAGAAAGAAGAATTACTCGATTATTATTTACCTTATCAATAAATCTGCATCTATTTAAATTTATCAGTACTCACAGCACTCTGACAAATGCACCTTTCACTGGTATCATCGCACTATTAAAAAAAAGGCAGAACAGAAGATTTTATCATATTTCTATATAAAGCATTCATGAGTTTAAAATCTGAAGTAGGTTTCATCACATTGGAAAAAACATAAAACACATTTTTATTCAAATACACATAATCTTTAATCATTCCCTGTATGCAACCGCAACAACAAAAAGCATTTTATAAGTAATAATGTTGCTTTATAAAAATAACTGCCTAGTGTTTTTTATAAAACTCCTTGATTAAAATGTATCAATTATGTTAATCCAGTCAACTTAAAACTTATAAACTGTAGTAGAAAAGATTAGGATTATTTGAATTATTCAATCAGTTTAGCTGCAGCACTTTTCATCGAAATGCTTATATATTGAATAAATATATTTGAAAGAACGATTTACCAGAATAATTAATTAATTAATAACTTAAGAATAATAAACATCCTGTGTTATTTAATTTTTTAATTTCATTGGATTTGACTGCTTTTACACTTCCCATATTCTATTTTAATGGAATATTTCCTCAATTCGGTAATGAGGAAATATTCCATTACAATCAGGATTTTGTGTTTACCTTACTTCTATTCATAGAATCATTGATTTTGTGAATAAACTAATAATGAATACAACTATTTAAAGTAAATTAAGCCTTATTGAGAAACAGATATCACAGGTACTAATTTACATCTGAAATTGTCACTGCATCCGCCAACTTCTTTATTGATCAGTGATTCTGCTTACAAAAAAGTTTAATTCAGTCGACTTATAGGCTACAGTTACAACCCTCTACAAATAAAATATAACGAAAAATTGCATTTAAAATCCTATCACATCAGGCAGACTGGATTTTAAGCACGTTGAGGCTAACCTTGAACATCTATCCCTGATATAATATGATCATTGTTATGATTAACTTTACGTATCTTTTTTTAACCTGTACAAACAAATAAGCTACAAATTAACTATTAAATAACATTTGAACGTGTAAAATACAAATGTTCCATGATTAAGACAAAATTGCCTGTCGAATTAAAAAGGTTCAAAATGTTCCCGATTGTCTTAACCCTTAGAAAAATTGAATGTTAATAGAATGATGTTTACAATGAATGTTATTTGTTAATGTTAATGTTAATGTTATCTCCGACTTATCAAAACGTAATCACCCATGTATTATGAAGAAGTTTTTGATTGATAAATAATAATAATGTTCATCAGGTAGGGCGAAGTTCATTTTTAATTTGGAAAAGTTATATAATTTGTAGGCAATTTTGATAATTAGGCTTTATTCAACATTGACTATGTAGGTACTGTTGATTATAATTTCAAATTGCTTTGGTTTTACCTAAGGACCATCATGAATAGACGGGTCATTTTTGACAATTTTCATTACTACCCAGGTAATATTGAATATTGTCTAATTTATTATCAAAATTGCCTAAGACACATAAATCATTGTTCAAATTGTGCCCTCTGACAATAAAGCATTATTATTAAATAATGTACTAATTATTATTCATTACATAATTTTGCTTAAGAGTAGAAACAACCTAAAAAGCATTTAATTCAATTCGAGAACCTGTTTTGAGTTTAAGAATTCTTAGAATTAAGAGACATTTTTGCTTTGTTTCTTCCTCCTTTTCCTTGATTATACGCACAACAAATATTTTAAGGAAATTGTGTCGTTTTAAATATTTTAAGAAACATCCATTTTGTGATTATTCATGAATTTTTCGGTTATAAAAGAAAATCCGAACTTGTAAGAAGTCAGCAGTTGAGTCTTGTCTCTTGCTCTTTCCATTCCTTGAGTCTTATTAGCTTTGACTAAAAACATAACCTTACGCATTGCATAATTGTTTTGTATTTTTCCTTTTTACTCATAATTTAATTATTGCTTTAATTTCCCTTTTCATATTGTATAATCATTGAAAATTGAAAATAATACAATTTTTATATGGATTATTAATGCACGTAGTACAAAACGCACTAATACAATTATAATTGTTTTTTTATTGTCAGAAAATTAACGAATTAGGGTTTATTCTCTGCACCTATGAGATTTATCCAAACAGATTTCCGTCCATCGCCACAAATATATACGCACATTGTATTATTTGCCATTTGAGCAGAAGGTTTTTGTAATGTTTGCATGCATTTGTTGATTTTGGAAATTACAGAAATAAATTTAAAGTTAATTGGCATTTAATTCAAAGACACCCAAAATTTCAATACTGCAGTCCTCGTCAATGTCCAAGGTGATGGAGATATTTCAATTCCAATGGTAAGTCTCCAGTTTAAACACAATAAATATATTATTAAATGTTTAACTTAATACAATCTATATTTTTAAATCCCCAGGCAAATCTTAGCTTTAATCGCCATCCTAATTACAATAATATTTCGCATTCTTCAAACCCCTCCAACTCAAAGTAAATCTCAAAGTAAAAAAACTCCGATACCCTACGCATCCGGCTCCCTCCCATTAATCGGACACGGACTCGCCCTATTCAAAGACTTCACGGGATTCATCCAAACCTGTTACAAAAGACATGGCAAAGTCTTCAAAATCAAAATTTTTCGAACAACTCTCGTCATCCTTTGTGACAGAAAC
>JAQGAA010001594.1:0-15095 GCA_034696425.1 Isotoma viridis | reverse complement strand
CGAATGGTTTCCACATTTCAGAAAGCCCTGTCTGTGTTTCAAAGATTTTTTTATTTTATTTTTTTAGTAAAACATTGTATTTCATCTGATTGCATAGATTTATGTAATATCTTACTGGGTCCATGGGTCCAGTAAATTCTCTAAATTCTTCTACAGTTTCTCTTCCGCATCCAGATATTTCCAAGGCATAGCATGGTCCCAAAGCTAGCTCAGCCGTCATATCCTAAATAATTTAGTCAAATGTTATCCAAAATGTACAAAGATTTTTATCAAACATTTTCTAAATGCATTTTTATTAAGGTTATAGTTTTACACTATATTCTGGAAGGACTCCTTTATAAATCTCGTAGAATTCTTCAGCATGAGTTCGATCCAAGTAAAACAGTTCAAAAGCTGTGACTTTAAACTTTCCTTTGGCAATTTCAGAAATAATGCGTCCAGCCAATCCTTTAGAATTCATTCGATAGAATTATTAATTAAAAAATTAGAAACGGACTACCTTTATTTTTTTTAATGAACCTAATCTTATTAGTCTGTGATTTAAAAACTTACGATCTTTTACAGCATGAGGTTTAATGATACAGCAAGAAGAACATTGCATCAAAGCTGTACCTGGAGCAAGTCTGGGCAGCAGTTTTCGACATTCTGTGAAGAAGATGGCACAATCCTACGAAAAGTATTTGAGTTTGTTTAAATCATGACCGATTTTTTATAGGATTTGGTTATTTGAAAAGAGATAAATCACAAGTAATTTTTTTAAAAAAACCTTTGAAACACAGACAGGGCTTTCTGAAATGTGGAAACCATTCGTAGCAATTTCTTTGCCATATATTGCTCTAAGACTCTGAGGATGTTTCAATCTTGCTTCTGCAGGATCAGCTTCCCCAACCATGCAAGCAAGCCTTTGAATAGCGTTTCGTCCTACGAGCAAAAAGGCGACAACAGGTCCAGATGTCATGTGTTCTACCAAGCGTCTGAAACATATTTTATTGTAAAAAAATGATCAAGGAAATTTGATACGTAATGAATGACTTGTAATCATTATTGTCTTTACGAGTAAAACTCTTCAGCGTTGTAATGTTGGAAGTATGCGGATGCAGATTCAGTTGTGAATCTACTCATCCTTGCTCTAAGAATTTTAAAATTCTGCTCTAGATCTTGTAGAATGCGACCCAGGCATTCCACTGCACCGGGTTTTATTAGCAGAAAAGCTCTGAAAGATTTAAATGGTAAATTTCTAACTTTTCAATAAAACTTTGGGTTTTTAATAGGATTCAAATTTAAATACCGTTCATTATGGGGAGCCAAATACTGCCGAGTACAACTATCAGCAAATTCAGTAATGGTCATCTGTCTTCCGTATATATTCAAAACATTTCCCAAAAAGAGATTAGGCATGGTGACCACATCAAGTTTTAATCGGCGGAGGAATCTTTGATTGTTAATCATGTCTTTCTGCGTTCAAATGATTGTAAAATGAAGAAAATATCATAAGATATCTGTTTGAAATGAAATAGAAAATATCTTAAATATTTATTACGATTTCAGAGGTTCCATCAATGACATAGTGGATCAGAAGGTATTTTTTCACCAGATCCGATCCGTCTTCATACCATTCAACGACAAAAATCAATTTTTCTGGAATTGTCTATAACAAATTTATCCAACAAATTAGAAAATTTATAAACATGTAATAATATTAGTAATAGACAATTGTTTTAGTTAAATACATTTTCATAATTGTTTTGTGGAGAGCAGTCTCCCGATCCTATGTTAGTCGCAGTAGCACAGTAGCCCTTGCCACACTCTTCATCTGTAATGGTCATAGATGGTAGTCCCATTTTTGGCAATGTAGGCTCTTTTTCAGGTTTTTTCGGACATTTAGGACATACACAGTTCAGTGGAGACTTGCAGGCACAGTATTTTGACATTTTTAAAAATTGGGTTGTGTAAGGCCTTTTATTTATTTCTGCAGCAAACGGCCTGAAAACATTTCCTGTATGATTATGAATGAATACTTTTTTGTGGTTTTGCTCTCTAGGAAAATTTGTAACACAAAAAAGTGCGTTACAATATTATTTGCAATTTCCATAGAAATTTTTGACATTGGATGTTACGTCTAGGAAGTATGGACATTGGTCAGCCCTCACAGCCCTCTTTTGCTAAAAAAGCTTGGTCTATATACGGCCCAATTGAAAACGTCCAAAAATCTTCCAAAATTACAACAAATTGTAATCGTTTCAGAAAACTCTACTTTGCTCTTTGTATTAATTTTCCTAGTAGTGTTTTCCCAACTATTAAACTTTGTACGGCTAAGAAAGGGAAACGATTAATTAGTTGGTAGGGAAAATTAATTATTATTCAAAGCGTATGAAAAATTAGATTCATGATGATAATGATAATGCAGATGATAATGCACACGCATCATGGTTAAGTACAACAAAGAGATTCATTCAGCTCGAGTGATTCAAACCATCATCGAATTTGATGTAAATTACAGAGAGTAAATAACCATATTTTATATACTTGTTACTTACTCTCTGGTAAATTCAGAGAATAAATAACTATTATACTAAAGTCTTAGTACATAGGTCTTTGGTCTATAGTAACGACTATACTATACTATACTATACTATACTGTATACTATTATACTTTAGTATAATAGTTATTTATTCTCTGGGTAAATTAGGCATTTGTTTAGGTACACTGGGATTATACTAATGTTTTTCTCATAAATTTTTATTTTCCTCAAACAATAATTATAATATAGAAATTACATATCTGCATTATATTTTATTAAACAATTGAAATTATTTCTACGCAAAATTCTTTAATTTTCCACTGCCTTCATTCCTCATCTCAGCGATTAGTTGAAGGACAATAATTAGCATTATAAATCTATAGATATTTAAAGGAATAAGAATTAAGAGAGTGAAGGTGTACTGCATCTGATAAAGGTCACTCGCGGATATAGCTAATGTCAACAGGATGATCATTACACGCCACCAAAACCACTTTTTGCAATGAACTACACTCCTCTGTAAATTAATAATGTATTTTACGTTTTTTGCAAACAAATTACTCGATTTCCATTGAATAAAGTAAGAGTATAAGGCATCTTTTACCTCTGTAGCTCCTCGGATAAGAACACAACAAAGCCATACTTCGATTATCAAGTAGCTGACGGCGATAAGGACAAGACTCATGTACACTGCATTGTATACTACTGAAGCTGAAATAATTTTTGAAACACAGTTTAAGTCCATTCAATTAGCGTAATACATTATGGCCCATAAATATACACTCTGATAATTTAATTGAGAAAAAAATCTGTTTGCGTGCATTCATGTAGTGCAGAAACTTAAATAAAAGAAATTTCAAAATTAAAAAAAAAATTCTCAGCAAATTACATGGTCAGTGTCATCTTTAATTTAATTTAATTTGTTTTGTAAATGTATAACAAAGCATTTTCTCATTAATTCACACATCCTGTCTTTAGAAATACAAATCATGCTAAAAAATCTAATAGGTTTATGATGAGCTTACATGTGTAGTGAGTGGAATGAAGATAGTCCCATATAGCCATGAGTTCATCTTTTTCTCCAAATGATACTAAAACAAACAAATAAACATTGAAAAGAATTTAGCATAGTTCACATCATTTATTTTCACAGGTATTTTGTTCGTTATTCGTGTAAAGAACCAGAATGTAAAGATTTCATGTTTGTATTGAAACGACAACTTTTTTAAAAATTAGACGTAATAAAGTTCTCATCTAAAAGTTTTTCTTGGCGAAAATTAAGATTTTGATATTTGGAAAAATGTGGCAATGCTAAACTATTTATTACTTTTGGAAAAAATTTTATACATTCTTGCAAAGATTTCCAAAATATAATGAGGATACAGGATAATAATAATAGATAATGGTTATTAAAAGTTTAAATCATTAATAATCGTATGCACGAGTTGGACTTGGTATATTTTAAGGTATGATATTGGTCTCTATATAGGTTTTTAGGATATATGAAAGAGAAGAAGGCTACAATACAGAAGTTAAATATTTACACAGTGGTTCATTATTAATTACTTTTGAGGAAAATATTTCTTAATTATTCATTAAAATATACCTACGTTTTTAAATAGCAACTTACTAGGGGATTAAGTAAAATTGAAGTTTTAGAAAATAAAGTTTTATTACAACGTCCCGTAGGTAGATTGAAAATAATAAAAATTCGGCTAATTGAGTTTAGATGTAATATAACGCAGCTAACAATAACTTGCAAAAAATCCATAAAATTGTAATTTGATTTATGCTCAAGTTAACATTAAATTAAAATCTTCAAATGAAATGATATCATATCGTTCATGATATAATGAAAGGATTACTTTAAAATAAAACGAATTTTCAAAAACATAAATTTAGTACTAACAATCAAAGTAAGCAACTACCGAACTGCCATAAAAATTAACTATCTCACTATAATAAGATATATGCTGCGTGATTATTTTTAATTTCAATGTTTGTAAAATCTGTAATGTCATCCCAATCAATAATTGGTATTATTTTCTAGCTTGTTTTTATTATTATTTGCCTGAAACTATAAATCTCCTTACCTGACACAGTTCCATTATCACTTATTTCAAATTTCATAGGTCTTCGTTCCGACACTACATTTTCGACTATAACGCTAGTTAGGACGGTTCCAAAAAATAAAAACTGTACACATAAAATAACACAAAAAATTAATACGTTTATTATATTCCTTTTTCATTTTGAAATTAACAATTTATTAATCGTACAATATCAATGATTGCCAGCCAATGGCATGCCGATTGTAATCGAGTTAAACTTTTTGCAGCCATTTGAGATTTCAGATTTATTGCAATGTCAATAATAAATCCGAAACACTAATGACACTTTGATTCTTTTATTTTCTTGTCTCCAGTACTTGGACAGCGTTATTGCACTATGACTGGGTCACCCAAGCTTCAAAATTCTTTCAAATATAAACTTTTCTCAAATTCAATCTGGAAATCTGGATCAATCAACAGAATTAATTTAGCTTAGACGGAGCCGTATCGACGTATGAACTAACAATAGGAAAAAAATACAATATGATTCAACGAAAAATCTGTGAGATCCCTTCATACGTAACACACTGGAACTAATGAATATTTTTTTAATAAAAATCTCATATTTAATTGTGTGTATTGTTTACCCTATTCTAATCTAAACATTATTCCCTACTGTTAGGGGGATGAAAATACATGTTAAATACAATTTTCAATTAATACCTTACACCTCCAAGTGAACCAAATAAAATAATACTTTTATTGAGAAGGCTAAATAAGCTCATAACTTAGTAGGGATATACACACATTCATTCAAATATGAAAAAGGCATATGTGTGACCTCCAGGCTATAGTTATGTAAGGACTAGGGATAAAAAAAAGTCTTGAAGATTTCTATACATATAGCTAACTAACACTACTAACTACTTCATAAGGTTACCTTACCAAATAAGAAATAAGTTCAAGTTCAGCTAGAAAGTATGCAAACTAAATAGTTGAATGAATGAAAGGGATGATATAGCAATTTCATTTTCATAAAATCACCAAAGGAAATAGGTAATAGGATGATAATGCTGTGTGGGAACTGGGAAGGGACAATTTAATGAAATGTGAAAAAGCTTGTTAAAGACATGATGGAATGAAGGTAGTTATGCTGGTAGAGTGTGATTTGTTTTCTACCAATTGACCGTGACATGATTAAAAACATTTTTTACAATAAAATAATGTGAGCATCCCTGACTAAAGTAAGAAACAATTTAAAATGCTTTTTTTATGTTGTTTTATTGTAGTTCTACTATTCACACGTGGGTTTTTGTCTGTTTACGTGTAGTATAAATGCTAGGTCTAATTCTTAGTTAAACAAAATAATATTTAATAATATAAAGTTAAAGGTGCTAATTCTACTGTGTATTAATCGTATACATAAAAGCACCCTGTAGGGATTCAATGTTGAATTGGGTCGGGAGATTGGATTAAGAAGTCTAGTAAGAACTGATGGGCGATGTGAATTTTATGTATTTAAAATTGTAATGTTTGAAATTAGTATGGAATTACATAATATTTGCATTGTATCACGTCTAATTAATGAGGGTTTATCCATGGAAGTAGATATATATATGGTTTATCATACATCTAGAGGTATGAAGTAGTATAAGCACATTTACTTTTCTAAAATGAGTATCAAGTGTGTGTGTGAGTTTATGCATTCAATTCAGTTGAACTTGGACCCTTTCTGCAGCAAGTTCTGTCCGGCGTTGGTAGCATGGTAAATGTCGGACTTTGTCCAAAAACGCTAATAAAATATAAAAAATAATAGTTTTAATAAACTATCTAGTAGTTTTATAAAGAAATACGTTTTTTTGTTAAAAGTTTAATTTTCTGATTTCAGCTTGACTTACGTCTAAGAGATGGATACGCATCGTGTAGCTGGTTAATGATTTTGCGTTGACAAACGAAAAGGATAAAAATGGCAATAGCCTGAAGTAAGCTAAGAACATCAGGGAAGACTAAATACCATGGCAAGGTCACATCCGGTTCCTTAAGATTCCAAACTACTACTTCTGACATGAGAGCTATTCCCATTACTACAAAGAGCTTAGACCAGACTGAAAACCTTGAATTGAAAGTTTAGAATAGCATTACTAAATAGTCTAGTTGTTTTGGTTTTTTAAAATCAAATAGATATTTTAAAAATCTCATACTTTCTTTTGTGTTTCGTTGACTTTTTTTGTATTAGTTTTGTACTCTTCTTATGTTTATACATATTACGGATTGTTAAAATGGCAAAGATTACATTTATCATCATTAATGATACAATCGGATAGAATAGGTAATAAGGCCTTGCTTCTTCTGCCATATAACATGTTTTAAGGCCATATAATGGAACCACTATATCCACTGTGCAACCTCCCCCATCGTCCCTATAAATCAAGTAATATCATAGTTTGCTATAGTTCAATTGTGTCAAACCATAAAGATTTTTAAAAAGGGTCTGATTTAATTATACTTACCCATAAAGACCGTATTCTGTGTCTAATGCTATTGATATTGCAACTGCAACAAATGGCACTCCCCAGCCGATAAGCATGTAAGCAACAAATCGTCTAACTCCACGAGATCTTCCAATAGTGCTTTGTAAATGTCTATAAAAATTATTCAATTTAACTTTTGATTGGATTTTCAATGAATAATGAAAGCCTTTTGTAATATATAACTTTTTATGTGCAGAACAGGTCGTACCGAAACATTGACCACAGGTCGTAATTGATCATGGTAAGCCAACAGAAAGTTGCTAAGACGAAATAGTGATTTCCAATACCTGTGGTGCAGGAAAATGGCAATTGTAATAAAATTAATTCTAGAAACATTATAAAATATCGGGGCTGGGCTAATAATAATAATACCTATGAGCTTGCAACTAGTTGAAGCATAATCACTGCTGTCATACAAACGAGTGACAGTATTTGTAATTCCTTGACCCAAGTAATTTAAGAGGATTGCTAATGTATGAGAAAATAATGTCCATCCGTGTACATTTTGCTTGTTCCAAAGCAGAATGTATACAATTACAGTTGCTAAAAGGAAAGGTGTTCCAGAAAACAGTAGGATGGAGTATAGTATTCCAGTAGCGGTCTAAAAATTTAGAAAATGTATATTAGAATTTTGAGCAAATTTAATTCCTTAATGAAATAAGTTTGACATACTAGTCTGTCTTCTGCAGTTACTTGATTTTCATCTGTTTCATTGTCTCCTTTGTCAGAAGAACACACAGACACAAATAAAACTTGGTCTAATGGGTCTCCATCGAAAGGACCTGTTTTTAAACCATAATTTTGTACTCCGTCAAGGCAATAAGTTCCTACTTCCGGAAGCGTCCACTTGTTATCAAGGATTTCTTTGAGTACAACACTGCCATTCAAGAGCAATCGAAACCTATGTGACAATTTTAGTGATAAATGGATTGTAAGTAGATTATAGACAGGAATGAAAAATTTTTTTAAATATTTACCGAACTCTAAAGAACTCTTGTTCTGCGTTCGGAGCAGATTTGACAAAGCTTTGAAGAAAATATGGTACACCTGAACATTTCAGAGGAGACTGGTAATAATGAAATTTTATGTTTGCTCTTCTTTCTCCACAAACTTGAACATCTTCTGTTTTGTATACTAAAGGTTCCCATTGTTCAAATGGGGAATATTCACATGATCTCTTTTTAAAATCAAAGACTTTATCTGCACTACAGCATTTTGGAACGCAGACGTGAGTGTTTCCGCAATCGGGTCTGCAAACTTCTATACTAACATCTGTACTTGATTTTCTATAATATTTGAAACTATTTTTAGGAAACATAAATCAGATTGTGATGTTTGTCAGAAAAAAAGTCTTCACAAGAAGGCAATTTTGTATTACTTAAAAATGCAGTATTCGTCTCTGTGAAAGAAGTCAGCTCCATATCTCAAAAAGCCTGTGGGGGTAAAGTAGATTTTCGATGCCATTGAGGTGGCATCAAATGTAATTGTGCGTCTAATTGTCTCTCCATGGCAAGGTTGCAAACAATGGGGTAATCTTGTGGCACATTTGTCCTGTAGCCTGAATTTATAAAGAGAAATACTTTACATTAAATAGAAGTTTTTGAGATTTAAATGAGTTACTTTTGTATTATTATGAAAAATTGAACATTGAACTTTTGTATTTTAAAATTTAAGCGTACCCACAAATTATTCAACTAATTATTGCATACCGTAATTACCTAATAAGAATTCATGACGAGATTTTAAAGGCTTTAAGAGAATTTGGAAAACAATATTTCACTTAATCCAAGAATGTAAATGTCATGTAAGCGTATTTTTTCGCTTGTACGTCAAGTTGTTACTCAATATTATTAAGATAAAAAGGTTAATACGTACTTGAAAGAGGTTGACTGATTATTCCCCATCATAGTATTAGGTACGGATATTTTGCTAGATCTGAAAAGCTCATGATAAAGGCATCTATTGAGTTTCACTTTGGCAATATGCTGGCTTATTGTGCTCCGAACACAATTTGACAAGAGACACAAAACAAGTATCCATAACTCGGGTAAAATCATGAATTTAAGTTGCAATAACATTTCTTAATTACTTTAGAACTTAATTAACACTTTTAGTCACCTTATATTTTTAAACTATGTCACAGGCCTTTATTTTTTATTCGTTTAAAGTCAACCTATGGAACTCTTTTTTAAGATGAAACACATAACACTGGAGGAAAAACGGAGGTAATGAACGGAAAGAATGCTTGGTTTGTTCCTATTTTAGAAGCAATTTTCCGGAAGAAGATGCGGTTTCACACGAGGTTTTATTTGTCCTTAAAATGAAACAGTAGTGTTTCTGTCTGTTTTTAGGACAAGTATAATATGAGGTTAAATATAAGTCATGGGCAACGTCAGCTGCAGCCTTTAATATAAACCAATGATCTTGTTGGTTTTATCCGATTTATTATTACGATACCCTAAATTGAGATTCTTGGAACGGAAAAGGTTTTGCGAGTACTGAGAAAGTTTCAGATTATCCTAGATTTATATAACTTTTATATGAAGAGTTGTCAGCCGAATCCGGAGAATCTAAGTAAGTAGTTCGGAATGTAGGGAAAAGATTACATAAATCTTTTAGCTAATTTGCTATATGATTCCTGTTCCTCATGCATTAGTAACTCTGGGCGGATTTCCAACCTCCCAAAGGATTTACTTGGGACTGACCCGAATAATTAATTGGAACTTGGATAATGTGTAGTTCGTTATAGGAAATGGAGATGATAAAAATAAAGCGTTTTATCAACTCGTTTACGTAGGTAATTTGATTATCATGCATCATAGTTTCCTCTCTTTGAGTAATCAAAACCAAGTTTTCAGTGTCGGCTAATTTAGTCATACTTAAAACACATTAAGGCAATATTATAGGGGCTCTTCAGCTGTGTCTGTTTTTATGATGTCATATGTCACCGCAAAACCAAAGTTGGTATTTGTTATGTCATGGTCCCAGGATATTATTGTAGAAAAATTGATGTCAGTGTCTTGGAAGGTAATAGGTTTGGGCTAATGTTAATTTACTAAATAAACATTATCGTTTATCAATTTTTCTTAACATAATAAAAAGCAGAGTGATAGTGATAAGTGTTATGTAATCTTGTTTGTTTCAAATTAGCATAATTGGAATGTAAATGTTTGTGTTAACGGTGTTTTTGTGGTTGCGGTGCTAAGAGTTTATTAATTTTTTTTATTATTACCTAGACCATACTGGGATAATATTTTGCTAATTTTTTTAATACAAAATCTAACGAGTTTTATGTCCAGACCGTTGGAAAAGTGTAATTAGTTTAGTTCTGTATGTTTGCATATTTTAGATCCGAAAAGGTCATTTGCATGATTAACTTGCTCTTTGTAATTTTACAAATTGAACTATAAGCTACGACTCATTACCTTCATTGAATGCCACCGAACGATGAATAAAGAGGAAATGCCATATCGTATTGAATCCTCAGAGAGATATAATACCAGGTTGACTTCATGTTTAATCTCACAACAAGGCAAAGTAGCCATGGCTAAAGTAAATCAGAATTCGGGTAGTTCAACTACCACCGTAGTTGTAATAAAATGTTGGTACTAAAATGAAAAAGAGCTTTTGACAGGTTTCTTTTACATTCTTTGCCAATGCCACTAGTAAGTAGCCTCACTTTGCTTTTAGTCAAATTAGTTATTAGGTGTAGATAGATTTCGGTTTATTTCATTCCAAGTTTTATTAAAGAATTTTGTGGTATGTAGCCATCATGTGTGTGGCTGTGGTGAAAGGGATTATGTTTCATCATCGGCTATGACGTTAGTATTCAATTAAAAGTAGATAATAAAAGTAAAAAGCAGTAGCTTCAGTTTCATAACGTTTAAAAATTAATATAGTCATGTTTCCTAGCACAATCATTTTTGCATCAAGGTTTATTATAATCTAAATCTCACTTAATTAGGAAATAGGTAAAGGTCATGAAAATAAGAGTTTCGTACTAACTACTTTAATACAATATTGGTATATCTGGTAAGAATAGCTGGTAACATTGAGGACTAGGTTTAAGTCTAGGACTGTGTGTTGTGTGTTGTATGAATTCATTTATAGTTTTTCTTCTGCCAAAGTTCTATTTCTATTGTCGAGATCGCTCTTTACGCTTTTTGGTGATATTTGTTGTACTTGCTTTGGGGAGAGACTGCAATGGAGCTTTGTTAATGGATTGAGGAGTGCTAAAATAGTAAAAATTAAAGAAATATTTGAAAAGTTTCTAATTTAATTTAGTTAAAAGACTCACGTGCAAGTACAGGATATTTGTCTGAAAGTTTAGAAAGGATTTCCTTCCTGCAGACAAAAATGACAAAGATAGCAATAGCTTGAATGAGTGTGACTATATCAAACATTATCCAGTGTAAGGGAGCTGTCCCTTTTATTTTAGGACTCCATGCCCAAGCAATAATTTCAAAAATCCAAGATACACCCATCACAATAAATAAACGTGCAAAAATTGCAACTCTGTTAAAAAAAATCATGTTTTTAGTGATACAAAATACATGTTTAAGATTTATGATTAAAAAAAAACGTTTAAAGACTTTCTTACGGTTGAAAACTGCCATTTGTTCGGCTCTGAGTCATAGCTTGACTACTCTTCCGATATTCACACATTTTGAATACAGTCAAAAAATAAAAAAGTAAATTGAATCCTAATAAAACACCGATAGGGTAGTAGAGAAAAGGTCCTTGAGCCTTTTTTGAAATGTAGCAATTCAACTGGCCGTAGTTTGGAATTATTATGTTTGAACAGTCAATTTCATCACTAATAAGGATTAAAAAAGTTTTGCTTGTAAATTGTGTGTAAGTTTTAAAAATTAAATTGCAATAATTATAATTATAAAGGGGAATTCGGAACGTACTTTTGCAACCCGTACTTTCTGTCTAATATTAATCCTGTTACAACCATAATTGTTGGGCCGCCCCATGCTAATAATTGGTAATTTATTAACCGTAGCCATCTTCCAGTTTTTTTCTTTTTGATTGTGAGAATTCTTAAAGTTAGGGAATTGAGTTATTTTAAAAACTCAAAGGGTAAAGCTATTTAAATTGTTGAAAGAACATTTTTTTACCGAAAATTCCACCAGATTTCGAAATTAATAACTAGCAGCCAGAAAAATGTTGCCATAAAGAAGAAATGAGATGCAATACCTGAAAAATATAGATTGAATAAAGATACTAATTCATAAGTTTATGCATTTGTTGAAAAGTAGGTTTAAAAAAAATATATGAATGGATTTTTTTTTACCGAGAAATATGCAAATGCCAGATCCTAGTAGCCCATCATTAGGACTTCGGGCAAGTGTATGAGAAGTTGCCACAAAAATAATCATGAAAAGCATGGAAATGACTTCGAAAAACACTGTCCATTCGTACACGTTATGTCTGTCCCAGAGGAGTATGTAGATTATTGCTGTGATTAGAAGAATTATTGCTGCTGAGAAAAGCATGGTGGCATATTTTATTGGGATTGTACGCTGTAAATAATCAGTTTGAACAGAATGATAATAAATTCGATACATTTCAAATTTAAATTATTTCAGATTATTACCGTTACCTTTTTCTCTCTTATTTTGAATTCATCTTTACAGACTAGAAGAACTTGACCCAAAGGGTCACTTTTATGGCTTGTCATTAGCATTTCATCAATACAAAACGTTCCCAATTTGAGAATAATCCAAGATCCATTTTGATTGTTTATTGCCATTGAACCGTTAGTAAGCATTCGGAACCTGATTTTTTATAAACAATTCTTTATCTCAATTGAATTAATCATCAATTTACAAAAATACTCCTTATGTCTTATTATTACCTTCCAAGTCCAAGGTTTGGAACATTCCTAGAAGGAATTGTATGTCGATCCTCTTCAGACAAACATATCTCAGGTAACCCATCCACAAAAGGAATATCTTTACTAATGAAATCTGTAGACATTTCTGGAATCTTTACTACACATTCTGATGTCATATTGTAAAACGATGGTCTCCAGTAATATTCAGAATCAAGGATAAGAGTGGGTAATCTACTTCGCATAGTATCTCTTCTATTGCTCCTACAAGAATTCGTGGAAATGTCCCATGATTCGTTTTGCATACAACATTTCCTAATACAATGTCTTCCAATAGAGCATAATCTAAGACAGACACTGAGTTCAATTGTTGTGGAATCTGTGCTAAAAAATAGATCAAAAGATTACTCAATTGTTAGTAATTGTAAAATAAGTTTTTAAATATTATATTCTAAACTAAACTCACTTAAACTATTAATACAATATTCCTCATTGCTAAATGACTCCATTCCAATTACAAAATTTCCACCTGGTGTAAACCCTCCTGTTTTTTCTGATTCTGTATAACTCGACGAATTTTCTTGAACATTTTCTATGGAAAGTATTTCCAATTTTGGTTCTTCACTACTACCATTCTTGTTTTGAAGCTGGACTCTAACTCTACCAAAGTTACATGTTGGTTCTGCTTCTAACATAAGACTAAACCAACAACATTAATTTAGAAAATTCGATTCAAATTTTATTATGCAATTGATGGCGATTTTTAAATAGGACATATTTTAAAGACACGTGGCAATTACCTTACATTCAGGGATTTTAAATCAGTAGTAAATCCTGGTAAAATTTCCACCACCTCCAATTCCTCTTGAATATAATTCCTCGTGTCAGTTCCATTGCAAAATCTCAACTGAATAATAAAACTATAATCAGTTTTAACATTAGATCCTTGTAAACTTTTTAAGAAACATAAAGTCACGGTTAGCAGGATCAGAACCACCCGTGGGTTGATATGACTCATTATTCATTTGTAAGACTTGTTAAATGATGTTTTAGCGAATTAAATCTTTATCCAACTATTCAACTTAAGGAGATCTCTGGAGGAAAAAACTTTATCCTTCATTTTTATTACATAAATACTTTAAATCAACTTGAGTCATTATCATTTAAAACCAATACACTGACCAATATGACACTGATAAGTTTTTACATGATAAGCTCTGATATTATACCGTGTTATTGTTAAAAAATGATTGTGTATTAAAAAGTTAAAATTTTTAACCAAAGTCTACATACGTCGTCACCTGATACTATAGAATCTGAAACTGGCGTTCATACCAGTATTTCATTCATTCATTAGCATATTATCTTCATCAAATATTAAAACTGAAACTGGACTAGATGTAAAATATGTGAGGTTGTTTTATATATGCAAGTGTAACATATAAACATTGCCATTTGCAACTTTGGTACTTGATACGCTTTTGCTTTTAGTAGTAGTAGTAAGTATAAATATATTATTATTGTAAGTAAATAATTTATCTCAAAGAATATTGAATATGAGTACTATATAGAGTACAATGTAATAGGTTGTGTCAGCCGAAAATGAAATTTGGTAATCAAATGTCAATTCATAAACTATCCTTGCATGCAAAATAGCTATTATATTTATTTAGTAAATGTATTTTTGTGAGTTTAGTAATTTGGTATGCGACAGATGTTGTGATTCTTCGTGTCGTATATACATCCGTTGTCACTCTGAGTTTCCGTGTTGAGTCTGATTTTTTTTCGAATTATCTTGACTCCTGGATGATGACACACAATGCTGTCACGCTTTGTTATTATTACAAAGTTATAAATATGTATGAGTATATGTATTACCAAAATTTCCATTACCTTAGGTAGCTAAAATTGTATGTGATGGAATTGATCATGCATGTTACAGTTTTTATGGGTTTTCAATAGACATTTTCATTTCAAAAGGTAAGAAAATATAATACGAATTTGTCATGGAACATGTAATAAATATTGATATAAAATGTGAATTTGAAAGTTAGATTGTGATAAAATGGGAAATCATGACTTGAGTAAGCAAAGTTGTATTAAAATGTTTTTAATTGTACACGTTTTTATTGTTTAAAATTAGAGGATCGGT
>JAQGAA010001593.1:0-15095 GCA_034696425.1 Isotoma viridis | reverse complement strand
TTCCCAGCAGCAGTCAGTTAACTCTTCGTCTTTTTACAACTTACATACAACCTTCTTTTTTAAACTGAGTACCTTATTATGTTTATCTTATATAATACACCTTCTATTTCTTAAAAATCTCGTACCCAAACTACTACTGCTAATACACACAACTCTTCCCTATATACAGCGTCTTGCCTTTATGCCAAGACAAACTTTTAAGAAACGCTGTACTGTGTAGATATATTTTAAAGTAAAAAAACCCTTGCCTATAATTTAGCTTTTTTTGATTTACACTTTTGTATTTACCTAACATTACATAACACAATGGACAAGTTGGTTCGACATTGTAAGTGTCTTTTAAAGGTTGTTTTTACTACTAGTTGGAGTTGTCGTTTTAAAAGTATTAGGAGACTTTTTTTGACAAATTATGTCTCGACTTGACTAAACTTTGAAACAGAGGATGATGATGATGATGAGATGTGAGAGAGTGAATTTTCTGTGTGATGTGATTCCCTTTGATGTGTTATGCATGTCACACTGGGAAATTTTTCCACTTTCCTCTTTAAATGTAATAATCATTATTAAAGTGAAGAAGATGAGAATAAAAGTCAAAGTGTTTAAAAATCTGAGAATGAGTACAATACTACTACTACCATATAGATTTAAGTATAGAGAGCGTATACTAGAACACAAGTTGCAGTTTTTTACTCTTTTTATTTTATTTTATTATATTATGTGTACCTTTGACTTTTTAGCTGAGGGAAAAAGCTATTAAGTTAGAGTAAAAAAATATATTCCAAGGATAGAAAAAAAGTCCGATAATGACAATTTTCTTGTTCCTGGGAATATTTAACACTCCTTTGCTGATGGCCATCATGCCAGGCTCCCACCTACTTAATATTTCTACAGCTAAAAGACACCGTGTAGTTGGTACTGATTTTTTTTTCTAAGGATATAATCATTATTATTCAGTATCGGCTGTAATAGAAGTAGTACCAGTCATAGTTGTACCGAATGACGAAGATGAAAGAGTTGATTTTTTTATGTGAGAGTACCTATGTCAAGTCAAGTAATCAGCCTCATCATCCTCATCACCACCACCACTGGCCACATTATCGTCATCATCGCAGATAGCTTTGTGATCGTCTTGAGTTAAGATGAGTATCATAAGTAGTAGTAAGGGTATGTTAACATCCTGTGAGGTTTTAAAAATTTTGAGAGAAAAAAATGAAAATTTAAAAATGTCTCATGTCTTTGGACAAACAGATCTTTAAGAGAGTTTTTTTTCTCTCATCTTTTGTGTCATTTGTCATAATATGTAATTGTCTCGGAGACAGAGGAAATAAATTAGGGTAGAAGAGATACAAACAAACTACGTAGGATTTGGAAGCAATCGTCATCCTATGTACATTAAAGAGACAGGAACTTGATAATCAAAAAAGACGAATTAGATATTTGTCTTAGTTTAGGACAATTCTCTCATGGGTTTAGAATTTCGTTTTTTTATTGAAATGATAGAATATGTATGGTGTGAGTTATTCTAGTGTGCTTTTCGTGTCGAGGAAAACTGACATGAAATGGGAATATGACATTTATTTTGTAAGAATAAAGTAATGGGAGTTTATGTACTGTGTAATAAATAATAAGTTTTTGGGATATTAATGTAATCATATAATGGTGATTTGGATTGTGAGTTTGAAGTTTGGGTTCGAGTGTGAGAGATAGATTTGATGATTTTTTGACTTGGAGAAAAGATTTCAGGTGTAGAGAGTAGATACACTGTAATAATAATAAGACTTTTAAGATAATTGCAATTGTCATTCCGGCTAGTTTTGGTAATGTATATTTGTGTATAGGAAAAATTGTATTAGTTTTCGGGACATCGTCAATGATGATGATAAACTACGTTTGATGTGTAGTTTGGATGGGAAATCCAAGTTACGCCTTTGAGAATTTAAATGCTAAGAATCACACACGTAATATCACACATAGTAGTATTTGGGAATACCCTACGGACTAAAGAGGTTGAAAATTTTGTAAGTTGTAAGTAACATATTGTTATACAAGTCAGTCAGCATCACTAACTCATCAACACAGTATTTTGAGGTTTTAAAAGTACAAGGTGCATTTAATTCTTTACTTTTTCAGTTTCCTCAGTCAATTCTGATTTAAGATTTTCAAACGTTAGATTATTCGTTGTAAAGCGATTCGAAATTCATAATGCTATTCCTATTTTGACGAACTATCTGAAAAGATATTTAAATTTGAGAAGTTTTTACAGGAAATTGTCTTGGGGTTTTCTTGCAATACGTATCAGCACATTCTATCATTATCATTACAAAACACGCAGAACATTTGCATACAGTTGGATGTATGTTGGATTTGTATCTTCTTTAAGGAATCATCAAAAGTAGAGATACAAAAATGAGATAAATTAATACTTTTACACTATTAGTAGCGTAGTGTATATTTACAACTTGAAAAAATATCCCACTGACTGACTGACTGAATGTGAAGATGATGATGATCATGCCATAATGGTATGTGCGTATTCAAAAAGCTTTTTTCGAAACAAGTGAAATACACATACAAGATGTGATACAGCCTGTTCATCTAAAACAGTAATAATAATAGTTGTGATCATTGTAAATTCTAGAATGTATAGTTAGATAGAAAAAGCGATACTCTGTCTGACATTCGGCAGTTAGATGAAGTGTAATTTAGCATCACTTGTCGAGAACACAATCAGATTGAGGATTTTTTTTTAAAAAAAAAAGACTTGGATGATGTAATGAGTTGAAGCTGATGTGATAGTAGTGTTGTAAATAGGGTATTCAAGATGTTCGAGTATTTCATATGGGTTATCTTCTGTGTGTGGTTTGACGCTACTGAGAATTTAAAACTGAGTATAAATCTATCATTTATGTATTTAAATAGAATACACTCTAGGTTTTGTTTCTATTAGGGGGAGGGGGTCTATTTTAAGAAAAAGGGTAAAACATTATACAAAAGCTGGATGCAAGATAATAAAAGTACAAGACAGAAGTTAGCATGACTAAGTTTTAAATTTTGTATTTATTTCTTGTATTTCTTTATAACGACTTTGGTTTTAAATTTACTACTACTGCTTGGGTATATTCCCACTTTACTATATATGCTGTAACTTGTAAAAAGTACATTATAGTCCTAGCTGAATTTAGAATTCTTGTTGTACAAAATGTTGAATGTAATGTGATGATGAGGAGAGGGTGTGAGATTTAAACTAATCATTTCTAAGAATTTACAACAAAGCTTGAGGCTATTGTTTTCTCCTGAGAAGACTTATTTGAAAATCTTACCCGTCTTCAAGTAAGTCTTCTTAAACAAAAAACAATCCTTACAATATAACTCTTATGGGCTTGTCGCTTCCTTTGAAATGTCTGTATGGGTAGGTAGGTACCTTATTCTCTGACTTGTATGATTTGAAAATATAATGTGTACCTATATGCATCACGATGTGAACAATTCTGTGTACAATATAATAATAAAATATCTTTTCTAGTAAGTAATAATGTTTCTCGGAGCATTTATCATTATTTATGGAGTATAAGTGATGTGAAATACTTGAGGCTAGTGGTAATGGAAAAGTAAGTAGTTACTCGTGTTCTGCTTCAACTTCTTTTAGAAGAAGATGAGGTCCAAACCTTGAAGTTAATTTCTTGAAGGCAATCGAAGTCGTACTAGTCAAAGTTGTAAAGTTGAAGCTGAATCCGCTAAACTAAATCTTATTGTCATTGTTGAAAAAGAGCAAGTAGTGTGGCAAGAGTTTTATTGTTATATGCTAAGAAACAAATTTTCGCAAAATTTCCAGGAATCCACTAGGGTAACATGTCAATCGAATTAGCTCCACGATTTTAAACACCTTCTTTTCTAACTTGATTGTTACCTCAAGCTACTACCGTCTGATTTGACACAGTAAAGACATTTAGAAAGATTTTACCTGACATTTGCTTGTGTGTTTGAGAATTTACTTGGAATTTTAGCGAAACGGTAGTGTATACTAGTGTCAAAGAAATTCGCTGTGTCATTTGACACATGGAATAATAAGTGAAGATAGTAGTAGTGTGTATTCCCTTATAGTACAATGTTGTATGACCATATTTTAGGGTTACTTTTTACTCTAGGTTTAGCCCTTCCTTCCCGATTCATTTCGGTAAAGTTTAAAGCCCGCACCACCAATTGTCACAATTCTGAATGTGCCTTACCTGATTGATATTATAATTTCTTTTGTGTCAAGAGATTTCGTGAGAATTGATTAAATTATCAAAATCTTGAACCCTATGGGGACCCAGAGTGAGTGAGTATTAATGCTAAAATAATTGCTTCTCCAAGTTGTAACCAAATTGTGAGAAAGATAATTTTTAAACTGCTCCACAAAGAAAAAAATCCAAGTAAAGCTTGTACTTTAGTCACTCTTCTCTCTAGCAGTTTTCTAAGCTAATAGTTTTTGTTAAGCTCAAGAGCAATTTGTCATGAGATGCTTTGTTTTTTAAAATGGCGGATACATGCATGGCGTGGCACTTTGACTACCATAGATCAGCATGGTTTCATCAAGTAATAGAAAAGAGACTCCTCCGTTAGTGTGTAATCAAATCAAATCAAATCACAACAGTCACCTTGAATGACATCGGTAGTAGTTTTACCTTTTTCCTACGAGAGTCAATTGTTGTATCATCATAGCAGAGTCATGATAGTAATAAAACTATATATGATTGATCCTATATAGAAATGTACTTTAAGCCTGGGAAACAATAGTAGTAGGGGGCACACTACACTTTTATGTTAAAAAAAACTCTTTGAAAAACTTATTCACAAATTCAAATCCTTCAACTATTCATTGAGCACAGCAGATATCCAAGTTAATTTTCATTGTTTAGTGTTGATTGTTACTGGGGTACAAAACTGATGTGAAATTTTTAAATTTGCATGCATGAACATTTCTACCTGTAAACATCTTAGCTAGATAATTTGCATACTTACGTATAACATCAAACCTACGCATCATTCTAATATTCGAATTTACAAGTTAAATCGACAAGAATCATCAAGGATATACAAAAACTGTCCAGCTTAGTAGGCAGCAGCATGATAAAATAAAATAAAACATTCACTACTACTTACTACAAGCTCAACAATGTAACTATGCCTGGTTTTAAGTTTAAAAACTTAAACGCAGTAGGGCTTTTAGTTGTAAATATATTTAAAGTGTTTGATTCATTCATTCGTACATGCGATTCATACATACATAAATATATAAAAAGTTAATTTTACACTAGAGTTTATATATCTGAATACATTTTGAACAATATTTTTAAGTCACTTATAATAAATATTACATGAAAATGGTTGAGAGAGACACTAGACCAAGTGTCATTATGAGCATAATGGTCGTATAATGACGATAATGATGATGATGATTGTGATCATAATGACAGTGATGATCACTACTACTACTAATGCTAGCTGCATTTTTTATCAATTGTCCTTATGTTTTTGATGTATTGTATTGTATTCAAATTTTTTAAATTGTGAATTCATGTTGTACCAAATATACATATTTAATATAAGTTCCTCTCTAGATGATAAGATATGTAAGGGGTTATGCAACTAAAATGCAACAAGTTTTAACAGAGGTTATATAGGTAATACGTTAAAGGAGTTTGTACAAATGTGTCCAGTGTAAAAATATGGGTGCTCCTTTAAGATTTAAAAAAAGAAGAATTTGTTTGCTGGGAGCCCTGAAGGAGTTCTTCTTGGATTTTTAAAAAGAAACTTTTTGTGTTGTAGTAGTAGTAATATAAATGTATTATTTATTTCATGAGATGCTGATCATTATTACGTATGAGAATCCAGTAGTAGTAGTAAGTAGTAAAAGGTAGTAAGGGTTATTGTTGTGTGTGTACATTTTATATAGTTTTATTGTAAAAGTAAATCTGAATCTGAATCGTATGACTGGGAGGGGTCTACACTCAACACGAACTCTGTTGGAGATAATAGCTCGTTTCCTCTTGTACAAGAAGTAAAATGTTTTTTATTGTAAAATATTATTTTGTATTTTTTTTCTAAATTTCTTTCAATACTTTGTGTTTGAGAGAGAGAATAAGTTTTATAAGGTAATTCTTATGCTTTTATAATGAAAACCTTAAGTTTTTATTTGTATGACTTCATCATCAAGCTGGAAAAGGGTTTTTGGTAGTTTTTAGTGTTTTTCCTTAAGATGGACAGTTTCCGACAAATCTCCTCCCATTTGGTCACATAATAATGCTTTTTCGAATTCTTCTATAAGTGTCCTAAAGTGTAATGGGTTTTTTATCTAGCGGGGTAGTCAATAGTAGTAGTACGTATTATGTACTTCAGGGTTGTCATTTTCTATCACGGAATAGTACAATTATTACAAAGCGTTTATAAAATCATTAATTCTATTTTGTATTTTTTTAAGTTTTCTTCTTATGTGCCAAGGGAAATACAATTTAATCTAATGGTTGTCTCTGTCTTTTGAAGTGTTTTTGAAACACGACATAAACTAAAAGGTGTTATTACACGCGTTATTTGTTATTTTTTAGTTTAACCTGAGAATTTGCAGTAAGGAAGTATAAAAAACTGATACCCCAAAAAACTCGGTTTTATTTAATGATAATACGAAAAGTTAATAACTAGACTAAGAACTAGAATTACTCTTGTTGAGAAAAAGACACTCATCTCATATAATGTAATGGAATAAAAAAACAAACTGCCTTGAAGATATATTATATATTGTAATGAGTGTATAGATGCAAACACTCCCATTGTATGTAATATACAAAATGTATAAGGAAAGTGGAATAATTTGAAAATGTTATTTATAATATGAGAATAGCAGAGATGATTTTTACTCCGTATTTTAAAGAGTTCTCATCCGTAAAATAAACAAACGGGAATAATTTACTTGGTAGAAAACCAGGAGGGAAAGTTTTAGTGGCAGTGTGGCTGCATTTCACACATTTAACATTTCATGCCTTTAACTTTTACTACTACTAACTTATTACATTCTTCTTTAGCTTGTGCCAAGTTGAACTTGAATAGGGTTCAAAAGGATAGTGTGGTAGAAGTAGTAGAATGGGATGGGAAATGAACTGACTTTTATAAAAGATTTTTTTTCTCTTCTATCCTTAGCAATGAGGCAAGCTGTCTCTGGCAAATGCGAAGCGTAAAAATTACCATCTCGGAAAATAAATATTATTCTTCCAGAAGACAATAATTTGTCAATCCAGAGAAATCCAATTCAGTCGTTAGCACATAAGGAGAAGGAGGGTAAAAAAATGGCATGTTGTTTGATGCTGATACTACCCGGGTGAATATATATCCGTGTCTTATGTAGCATGAATAGACTGGTTGACTATTAGGTTGTTATGTTATGCTGAAAAAGTTGATGATGATAGTTGATGGTTCGTTGATGTTTGATGGTGGTGCCTGTTTTACCACTTTGGAATTACACATAATCTCCCTTGTGCAAACTCAACACGCTCACTAAACAAAATACCCTTTGGGCTTGACACAAATTTTGTCCAAGATGGAGTAAAAACCCTTTAGGATGGGTTTGTCTTAGTTTTTTGAAAAAAGTTTGGGATGGATGCTCCAAACACAAATAGAAATGGTTGTGATGGGACATAATATTATCTTATTTTTTCATAGACAATAAAATGTGAAAAGAGGTTAAAAAAAGAGCCATGTGAGGTTTTGGGAAATGTCCCATGTGTCGACGTGTCAAGTAATTCTTGTCAACTTTCAGGAGTCAGTCAGTAGTAAAAAGACAGACTGTTCATTTCAATTCATTCTTTAGAGTTATAATGGAGTTTTTGTGATCTGGATATAATTTTGGAGGAATAAGAAGGCCTCGGATTTGCGGTTTTGGGTTAGAGAGAGATGAAAGAGAATGTTTAATAAAATTGTAGTAAAATTTTTATTATTTCTGAGTTAAAAAACGAGAGCTTGTGTTTTTCTGAAAAAAAATTAAGAGTTTTATAAGAAATTTGAAATGAAAAAGCAACTGGAGTAGTTTTGATAGTGGTGGTGACTTTTGAGGCCTTTAATTCTAAAGTGATGTGTATTTTTTGCGTATAAATGTATCGTGAGTTGAGTTGACTCACGCTTTGTCTAACCTCATGGGGCAAGGTTGTTAAAAATTTAACATGTACGTTGGATATTTTTTAAGCGGTTTATATCCCATTGTTTTTACGGGCTGTGAATCTTACTACTTGAAAAGGTGACGGAAACGTCGAAAGAGTGAGATTCGTAAATTTCACAGTTTCGGACAGAAAATAGGATTTCCGTTAATAAAATTTAGATTTACGACAGGACCGCATTATTACCTTTTGCGTGTTAAAAAACGAACTCGTTTTGTGGTTCATGTTCACAGTCAGTAGTAGAGAGAGAAAGAGTATAAGGGAAGGAAGAGTGAGAGAGAAGAGCTGGATTAACCTAAGGGAAATTATAAAGCAATGAAGTCAGACTGGTAGTAGTAAATTTGATAAAAGTCAACTTGGGTTTGATATCCGGTGGGATTTGAATGTCGTGGAATTCAGTCCTCGCCTATTTGGTACAAGGATAAATGCCAAAATGCAAAATTTATTTCAATTTTGGTATTTTTTGGTGATACAGGAATGGAACATGAAGAAGAAAGCGACTGGTGTGGAAGCGGGTTTTATCCATTACCTGGTCGAGGTTCGATTCATGAATTAGGTCCTGGTGCGGGTGAAATGATGATCATGATGGGTGGTGGGGGTGGTCGAGATTCAGTAAATAGTCAATTTGAACCCGGGTATTACAAAGACTCCGCTGTAAATTCAGACTCAGACCATGCATATGACCCACATAGCTCAGAAGAAGAACTGGAAGTAATTAATTCATCGAGTTATGATGAAGTTGATGATCAAATAGATGATGAAGCAAATCTTCCTGACGATGAAGGTGAAGACTCTCGGAATGATCAAGATGATGCTTCATCAACCTGTGAGGGTAATAATGATACGGATGGTGGTAGAATTAGTAATTGTGGCCTAGGAAGCCGAGGAGGTTCTGGAAACTCTTCTGAAAATTGCAAAAGGAAATGGTCCCAGATGGCAAGTAACCGATTGAGCGTAGAAAGTACAAGCAGCTCTGATGAAGAAGTCCAAGGACTCCTGAGACCTTTGTCAACTCCTGTGGAATTTCGTACATCTCCACCAGTAGATGCTCACAAGCCAAGTCGAACTCAGTCACCCCCACCGAAACTGTTTCTCTTTTCTGGTCCAACTCCACCTTTCGAAATTGTCACTAGTACCACAGCACCCCTTGGTGGGGATGACAATGCTATTCATGCAGCGGCTGCTATTGCTATTATGCCCGCTCCTGATGGGTCCGCCTCAAGTCCCATTTCTAGTAATGTGGTCAGTTCTTCTATAATCACAAGCTCAGTCCCGGGTGCCCTTACGATGATGAGTGGTCGGAGCCATGGTGTGTTCCGGGGAATCCGACGCTATTCGGAGTTTAATAATTCCTCTGCAACGGCTACGGATGCTATCATCAATAGTTATCATCCCAACCCTTATTCAATCATCTCATCTGCTAATGTTGCTCCTGCTGCAAACACTACTGATAATGCAGCAGCCGCATCAATTACTACTAATAATACTACAAATAATATGATTATTAATACAACTATCGGTACTGGAATCGGAAGAGGGGAAGCTGGTGGGTTAACTGCAGGACTTGAGAATGATAGATCCGATGGGCTTGTTTCTTCAAGATCTCATCTCACTACAACAATTACAAATAGTAACGTCGACTCTCCCTTGTCGACAAATTTTACAAATTTTACCTCCTCCTTGCTGTCTACGGCATCAACTCTTACAAATAATTCTACTACAGCACTACGTAACTCATCCAATTCAATTATTACTACTACTTCTGGTGCATTTGGAAGGGTATCGACCAGGTCTGGGGGCAATGGTGGTAGCTGCATTACTACCACTGGAACTAGAACTACTAAGGAAGCTTCAAGGAAAAAGCATCGTCATAATCCCAGGCACATCCAACGACCCTGCCTTGACTTCGAGAAAATGCAGCAGGTAACAACTTATACCATTAATTTTCTTACCTAAATACCTAGATTTAAAACCCGGCTGGCTCCCATGTCATTCTATATTTGCTACTTACCAAAACTTACCACTCTTTAACTCTCCTAGTCTCTACTCTGAATAACAGCTCGCAGTAGTAACTCTGGACCAAAAAAACTAGACATATTTTTCTTTCTAACTCTTGCATGGAAAAACTTTAACCGTAAATTGTATGCTTTCTTCTTCACATACTAAAGAATACATTCATTCATATCGTTATTATCAAACTTGTACCATGTGTATGGAAAGCGGTCAACCTTAAGGTATAGGCGAAATGCTACTCAAATAAAGAAGATAAGTAGGTAGCCTCGAATGCACACATACAAAGCTCCCGGGTGATATTCGGATTTTTCATTTCTAACTTTCCAACAGTTATTCTTCGCCTTGGATCGATAAACCTCCGCGTTTATAAGATATCCTCTCTCTCTCAGCTACTACTTTCACATCGTTATGTACGACAGGTGTTTTCGACTAGTTTTAGACCTACATGTTATATTACACTCTGTCTTGTCACTCCCTATATTTTACACACACACTGGCATTATTTCATTTCATATCTATCTCTTATTTTCCCCACAATCCATACTACCTGCTATTACAATATCGTATTATTTTATCTTTCTGAAGCATAAACCGAAAAAGCCGATGCCCACCAATCCAATGTTGAATATTATACCTTAAAAAAGTAATATAATGCAATAAGAGTCCCGTAGGGCCATACTACTCCTGTCCTATTCTACCTTCTACAACCAAAAAAGACCAGACCAGAGAGACAAAGAATGAAAAAAAAAGATATTTGTCTTCAGGTTGATTTACGTTTTTCTTATCTTTATGACTCCTCGGTCGGAGGACTTGTCTTTTCGTGGTGAATTCTCTAACCCTTGCTGACAATGTTGATGATGATGACCTATCGCCTTTTGTTATGCACTTTTTCTTTAGTACAAAAATGTCATGCATTTCTCTTCTCTCTAGATTTCTTTTCTATCTTCTATCGAACTTTTGAAACTACTACTACTAGTTGTGCATGTGCATCTACTTACAGAATCTAGAAACAAAAAAAGACAAGAATTTATCTTAAGCTTTTCAAGTGTCACCTTTTATATCCTTATTACTTCTTTTACAATCAGCTTGGTAAAAATATTATTATTATTACCATTTGTTTGAGAAATGCATTGGGAAAATGAGCAAACTGTGTTGATTTGATATAATTATACTTTTAGTATACAATGCAACATTGGAACTACTACTTACTTACTTTGTATACTTAAGTAAAACTAAAAGACCCGATTTATTCCTCCGTTTTTCGGTTATATTTGTCCCTGTGTTAAAACGTTGTGTTTTTCGGTCTTATCGATTTCTTCATAATTCTTGTTATAACAACCCTAACGTACTTTTACACCCTTTAAGTCCTGCTAGAAGCTTCCCTAACACAATCTAGTCTACGAAGTTTAGTTACTTGTCAGTTGTCACTGTGTTCCAAAGTTAGATAAACTTTTATCTCATTCGAAAGAGGCAATTGAGTGTTTAAAAATTCATTTACTTTTCTCCTTCACATTTCAATACGTTGGAACATTTTCTGGCTACGTGATGTGATGTTATTGATACTAAAAGTGTAATATGTGTTGGCTTCAAATGTATTTTTACATTAAACATTAGTATTCCTATCTTTTAAAAGTATCATCAAGGGTATGACCTAATACTTCTTTTGAGAGGCGACACGGGGCATTAAGTATTTTGCATTTTATATCAATTCCTCCTTCAATAATACACTAAAAACTTTTCTTGGCCTCTTATTTAGTTTTTTTTGAAAACTTTAATGTAATTTTTTTGTTTAACAAGAAGAAACAAAGAATTGTATAATAATCCCTCATTCATGTATCACGAAGTAAGAATATTGGTTGGGTTTTTTGGTTTACTTGATTACTTGTACGCTGTGTAATTTTGTGCAATTTTCTTTGAACAAAACTTCAATTTGGTTTATCTAACCATCCATCCATTTCATCATTTCTTGTGAGCATTTATTTAGGTACTAGAAATAAGGAAAAAAAAGTAAACTAGTTGATTCAAACCACCGGAAGACGAGTGCCGCTTTGTAACATTTGTAATAAATATTCTTGGTTAGAGAGTTAAAAGTAATCATGTTGTTTGAATGAATAATCCTGTTGACTAACTAAATTGGAGGATAATAGCTTGGCAAAAATTTATTTAGAGCTTATTAGAGAGAGACAAAAGAAGTAAACAAGTTTGAACTTTTTGAAGGTGAAGTTTGCGTACAATAATTTTATTTAATCATTCTTTTTAGGAGGAAAAAAAAGTATTGGCTTTTTTGGCACAAAAAAAGAATATATTTTAAGAGGAAAATGATTTTTCTTAAAAGATGAGTGAAGTTGGATTGAGTCAGTATGGACTAAAGGGACATAAATGAGTTTGTGGGTATTTTTTTTAAAACAAAAATTTCATTACGAAGCATTTAATGATAGTTATACATCCTGCTGCCACTTGCACTCAAGCCAAGCCCAAAGCAACCTTCATCTTATTTATAAGAGTAGGATTTAAGGTACTTTTTAAATAAATATTATTACTATTATTATTATTATTATTATTATTACTATTAAAGAGTAAAGGTTTGGCCAGGACTTTTAGGACAATGATGGAGATGAGATGAGAAAAGTTGTTAATATTTTTGTTCATGCTGCTGCTGCTGCTTTTGATGATGATGATGATGATGAAAATGATGATGATGATGATCAAATAGGTTTTTTTATCTGCATCTTTGATTGTAATAATAAGCTTGAAGGAATAGGTTTTACTATTTGATTTGATATGTAAACCAAAGAAGGTGATAGTGGTTTGGTTACCAGTTAAGTAACCATTTGTAATAAATTGAAGGATGTACCTTTAAGGTAGTATTAAATACAAATAGAGAATACATAATACATGATAATAGTAACAAAAACTGTTTTATCTTACGAGTTCGAGTTGGAAGTTATAATGTCGTCGTGTTGGTGCATAAATCATTCATTTCCATATTGGTCATCCATCCCATTCTCTCACTCATACATAATCCATAACTAAAACTAATCATAATTCTTTCTCAGAGAGTTTATATACACATTCAACATCGATTTTATTTATACTAAATTACGAGTATATATCTAATAAAACATTTTTTTAATGTTTGCAACTTCGCTCATAATATATAAATGTAGCATCAATTGTATATAGTAGGTAGGGTCTTATCGAATAACTTATGAAGTATATAAGGCTTGGCTAAATCAACTAAAAAGTATGAACAAAGTGAGTATAATATAGATTTTGAAATTTTAAATTCAACACCCATCACCTTATCTTTTAGTATCGAATTACACACTCAAGGATAAACCCACGTTATTGATATTTTCAAAATTCACATTTAATATACGTACATGCTATAGTGTTTTGTGTAGACAGAAAACAATAAGAGGATGAGTTATAGAGAGGAAAAGGGTGTAACTGATTTTTTTTAAGTTTCAAAAGTGATTTGAACTCTCTCTCCCTCTCAAGGAGGCAAACTGTCTAAGGAAATTTAACTATTTGATTAAGTACATCTTGATGATTTTGCATGTTAATTAGCCTTATGGATTATTGAATACATTTATATATGGATAGTGTGGAACTAAACTCATTTAGAATTAAAACAATGAACTTGAGAGATGTGCACAAAGGAGTGTAATAATAATAATATATTATGTGTATCCTTAGATAGTAATCTTGATATGGGTTATAAAATATTGTATTGGATTGGTAATCAAGTTTGAAAGCCGGATTTAATTTTTATTTTGATATTATGATAATTTACACTGACGCATAACACCACGCCAAGCAGGCTGCCACACACTCTTGTATTTAAATACGAATAACCTAAGTCAAAAGAAATCTCTATAGTGTGTGTGTATTTAGATGACAGCCGAAATAAAAATTATGATTATGAACGATTTTTTTAAGAGATGATGAGATCGATATTCATGTCTGAGCATAATATGGTTACTTTTGTGTATTATTTATAATAATGGTAGTCGTAATGGATAAAGGTTAATGGAAATGATTTTATGGTGTTGTGTGTACAAGTTTTTATGAATATTAGAGAAGAAGAGAGTATGGGTACGTGTGAATTTGGATTTAGAATAAATAGGCAATAATAATAATGAAATATCCAATATTAGTCATCCATGAGAGAGTGAAATCATAATATTGAAATTTGTAAATTGTAAATAGATTTTTTGAATTTGAATTCATTATACAATATGATGATAAGCACGAGCTGGGTGTAAGTAATAAAATAATATTATTAACAAGTAGATGATGATGATGAGGGTGATTGCTTCATGCCTATTTTTGTTTCAAAGTTAATTTAGATTTTTTATTTGGTTCAGTTGAACTTGGAATGGATAAGCTTTTAAGTTTGGAGTTAGTTAGTTAGTTAGTATTGATGTAGGGATAGAGTGTATGACATAGACAGAATACATGATTCTTTTTTTGTCTTTAGCTAGATTTTGGATTGGATTGGATTAGTATGATGGGTTGGGTTGTTTCCAGAATGTAAATTTTTACACCGTAAAAGTGCAAATGGGTTTGGGTGGATGTTTAAAAAAATTTTATTTTTGTATATGTGTTGTGTGTATCTTATCAGATTGTACATCGTGTTTAGTGTTGTGTAGTATTGGTTTTTTAAGTAAGGATTGAATACATTCAGAGATTCATTTATCTCTATAGATCATTCGCAAATTCTAAAAATTGTGAGTGTTGAATGTGCAAATTTTTCTCACATTTGCAAACTCCTTAAAAATCTTTCGTCTCGGTTCACTCCTTTTTAGTAACGTGATGGTAAAAACCAACTATTGCTACTAACTAAAGAATAAATAATTTTTGTAAGAAGCGATGGGATTTGAGTGAGATGAGCTT